>NJDC01007905.1:3674-23420 GCA_002245475.1 Calephelis virginiensis | reverse complement strand
GCCAATCAGCCCACTCCCCCGTTCTATGATCACTATGAAAATTGCGCTCTAAAGTAAATGTCTTAAGCGCCAAATCACTATTTTTGACACTATAAAAGTAATTTGAAAAAAAAATATAAAAACTGAAACAGTTTTCTTTTAGGTATAATACTTATCTATGTTTATGTTAAATCTGGTGTCGATATTTTCATAATTGAAGTAGACAGTTGGGTTTTTCTTTCAAAAAAGGGTCAAATTTTTGATTTTTTCTATCGAACAAAGTGAAATGAATCGTGTTTTGGAAACACTAGTCTTATAAAGCATATTAATGTTAATCTTGTGTATTTTCGTCACCAAGATCCATAATTGCTTTGTATGAAAAAACAGTATATTGCTGATGTATTTTAGCATACATGGCCCCTTAATAACAGCTCAATCGAAGCTCAAAAACAGCTCATTATTGTCTATAACTATTCTTTGCCACATCAAGTAAATACTTGAACTTATTAAACCAAAGCAATATTCACAAATCACAACTTGCCTATTTGTATTGAAAAAAAACCCTATTACCTAGGCCGTTCGTCACTGAGGCGCAACCGTATATTATGGTATACCGAGTGTCTACTGTCCTATTGTATGAAGATAGAATGCTTTAAAATATATTATCGTGTTATCAAAATGCTAGATGTTACCTGCGCAGTGAAGCTACCCAGCTGCGAATCCGATAAGACAAAAATTAGCATTTTACACTCTCTACTCCTTTCTCCGTAAATAAAAATTATAACTTAACAGCTATTATTACTGTGGTCTAGCGTTCCGGTTTTTGGACTTGACTTCGTGAGGTCCTGTGTTGGATAACCGGATCGGGCAACAAAACAAAAGTGTGTATTAACTTTCTATTAAAACAAGGTTGCCCGGAATTGTATATGTGGCCGGTTGGCGTAGGTGTACATATCACATTGTGGAACTTATCTTTGGCTAATCGTGGGTGGCCTGGCTGTACCTCTGCCTTTCCGGGGACACAGGATTGAAGATTCTTTTTTTTTTAAATAATTCCGTTGCGATTTGAAGGAAGGACTAACTAACAAACAAATACACATTTGCATTTACAATATTAGTGTGGATGACTAAGCAATGGATGAATATTGCCGCTCCATGTCAGGTCACCCACCATAAATCTGATCTCTTTGCCTTCTGACTTAAGATTTAAATAAATTTGAACTCTAATTCATAAAATATAGAGTCCATATTAAGTCACCTTACATTTATCTTGTTAGAATTAGTATGGTGTCAATGGCTCCACGGGTGGTAATTTCTTATTTGCATACGTTTTGTTTTAAATCCAAATCAAATATGGCCATGAATACATCCTCGTAAACATCTCACGGTCGAAATAAATATTTACTTGCCTTTATGTTTTGATAAGTTTATTCAATTTACTTCTTCTGCTTAATGAATGAATGAATGATTGACCCTATAAATTATTTAATACACTTTATTGTGCATAAAAAAATAAAGTATTTTAAGCACAATATAACTGCCAAAAACCGACTTCGATGTCAAGTGCATCATCTACGTACACGAAATTTAAGTATTTTCCTTGATTTCCCCGGGATACTATTAGCCCGATTGGTGGCATCAAAACCACTTTGGAAGTATGCTGTTTCAAACACAATTAGAATTTCTAAAATTCTTTAGAAATGACATAACAATTGATCAACATACTTACATAAAAAAGTAAGAGGAGTTTTGGTGCCATCGTGAAAGAAGATGGTCGCAGTTTTTTCGAAATTAATGAACTTCGAGTTAATTATGAGTAAGATTGGTTTATTTAGGTGGTAATTGGTTCAATTTTTTCAGTTAAAGTGAACAGGTAAAATAATTATGAAGAACTGCCGCCAAATCTCAATGATCATAATATAAAAAAAAAGTATCTTCACGCCCATATCCCCGAAGAGGTACGCAGAGGTACAACAAGGCACCCACGACTAGCCGAAGACACTAAGTCCCACAATGTGATAGGTGACAAGCCTATCGCCAACCGGGCACATTTCCAATCCCGACCAACATTTTTTTATTAGAAAATTGGAAAAATCCAATTTTCTTTTTGTTGGCCGACCCGGGATTCGAACCCGGGACCTCATGCAGTCAAGTCCAACACCCGGACCGCTAGACCACAGAGGTGATCATAATATAAACAAAAAAGTTCAAATTTAAAATCAAGAAATGGGAAACACTAAATGGGAATATTAACAAAAATTAAACAGAAAAGTCTTTTTGTTCGTCCACAAAAGATTTTCTGTTTATATCGTTGTTATTAACTACAAACATTTTTTAATGTCGCGTCTGGGAAGTATATTTTCCCGACCAGCCCTCAATGTCCCGTGGAGAACATTACGAAGGGATATTTCGCTTTTGTTTTACTCTGTCAAGTGACCATGTTGTTTTATGCTCACTGTATTTTGTATTGTTGGTTTTGTAAATGTTTTTATTTAGAGGTTTGAAGTTTTGAGTTTGTATTTAACATTTAGTATTAGTTTTTAGAAATAAGCCAACCCCGCCGTCTTCTAACGCTATATAATAGATATAACATATAACAGGTTGTATGGGAAAAATAATTAAAGTATTGTTTTTCCTATTTTCACTGCAATTTTCCCCGTTTTTCTTTTCATGAAAATCTTCTCTTGACAGTAGTTAAAACGACAAATTACATAGCAAAATTAGTCCTTCCGTTCACAGGTATAATCTGTGTCATTCACGCTCGATCTGACAACCAAAAGAAAAAGGAAATTCATTTTAACATTTAAAAGATTATAAATATTCTGTTTGTTAATTTAACAGTGCAAATAGTTTTTACTAATTGACAGGCGGAATCTACTAGAGATACCACTCCTAATAAAGACCTTTTAAAATTTCTTACAATAACTTTTTAAAGAAGACAGTCTAAACTAGAGTGCATCTCTCTTTGATTTACCAACTTCTCTTTCTAGGAGTCTTGTGATGTCAATAATTAACAATATCACAATGAAAGACAGACAAGTTTTCCCCGTATTGGTCCAGGCTCCTTTGCAGAATAGACCATCTGCCTTCCTGCCAGACTGCTCGTAAAAGGCGAGCACAGGCTTACTGTCACTAACACCGTGACATCTGAATAGGTGGTAGAGTTTCACAGCCGTGCACACACAGGAGTGCCGCAGGGCTCGGTGCTCTCACCTATATTATACACCCTGTACACGAACGACGTACCCCGACCGCCGCGCGTCCACGTAGCCCTCTTCACGGAAGACACGGCTCTATATACAAGCCACCGTCGCGGGAAGCAAATAGGTTACCTCCTCAGAAACGCGGCCACTCTCCTGGGCGACTGGTTCAGGAAGTGGCGTATAGAAGTGAACCCCGACAAAAGTGCAGCGGTGTACTTTAATCGAGGTCTCAGACCCAGCGAACGGATGAGACCCAGTCGTAGCCCGGGTATCATCAAACTGTTCAGCAGAGCGATCCCCTGGGAAATCTCAACAAAATACCTAGGAGTCACTCAAAAATATGTCGTTTGAACCGCATATTTCGCGTGTCACAAATAAGGCTAAATTCGTACTTAGCCGTCTCTATTAAATTATTAATAAAATAGTAAAATGTCACTTAGTAACAAAGTGACATTTTACAAAACATGTGTTAGACACATATTTAGTGTAGCCTTCGCGCACACCTTCCCGTCCCGTATTAAAAAATTACAAGTAGTCCAGAATAGGTTAATGCGAACTGACACGGGTGCTCCGTGGTACGTTTGCAACCAGGACCTACATCGGGACCTCGATTTACCCACGATTGCGCAGCATTTCAAAGATCTATCGGAATGTTACTTTGAAAAAACGGTTGCCCACCCGATCCGGTGTTAACACCCGCGTGTGACTTCACACCGGCCGCGAACGCGCCCCCAAATCATAGAAGACCCCGCCACGTGTTATCGGATCCTCCGGACCCAATAATCGCGGCAAACGCTATACTCCCCCCTCCCGCCGGTCTCAGCGACGAAGACCTCTCTTGCGCCCGGCGCCTAACGCCGAGCGACGAGCCGCCACTACTCCTCCATCAAGCCCACCCAGTAACCAGAACGCAGCACCAAGTCGAGGTACGGTCTCCCGGGAGACAGCCCTTGTTGCTGGCGTTGTAGGTAATAGTCCACTCCATTTAAATAATTTACTTTTGAATTTCGATTTTTTGTCTTTTGGAAATTGGAATCGGACATGTCAGTTTAGCTACTCTTGAATACAATATTAGCGAATTATTAACATTTAGTCAATAATAAACAATAAATCACTTTTTCGGATTTATTGATTTTTTTTGGAACTAAATGTTAATAATTGACTAGTACCGTATTTAATAGTACCTAAAATGACATATCCAATTCTACAAATAGAGATAGAGATTCAAGAGTAACCCTAGAGATCTTTGCAAGGAGTGTAAACTCAAGTAGTAGTATAGCTTCTTGAGTATACCAGTTTTATCCTCAAAATAGGTGATCTTGTTTTAAACATTCTCAAAAATGTAAAACAATGCAAAGCCTCAGGTGATTACCGTTTTTTATATTTTTTTTGAATATGATAATAACAATAACAAATTAACATCACTTGTATGACATCCAGTTATAGGTGCTTTGCCAACTCGTAATTGCGATATTAAGTATCTTGTGTAGGCTTACAGATCATCTACCCTTAAACTAGGCTTTCTAGTTTAGGGTCTAGTCTACCGTTGGTAGCACTAGAGGAGTCCTTGCAGGGCTCTAAAACCTAGCATCACTGATATACTTTTGTGGAATCTATATCATTATTATAAGTTGTCGTCGCCGATGGGGTCGTCACAATATCTTGCCACCAAAGTTATATCTGACACATGTTTTTAGCAAATTGATGAGATCTCTTAACTCTTAAAAGCTTTTATGTAGATTGAAATCTACAATATCATTAGTTATTTTATGTACAGAACATTTATAAAGTACCAGGAGCTCATCAATCAAGGTGAGTTCTGGGAGCTACTGTTTTAGATGCCGATGTTTCAAAGAACTTTCCAGCCTCTGAAAGTTTTAATTTTCATCAAGTATTTCGAATTTAGAATTTTTTTTCAATGCATGGACCTTTGAAGTTTGAGTTACATTAGTTACCCCTTGCCAGCTTTTGCCCGCGGCTTCGCTCATGTTTGTTATTATGTTATTTTTAATACCTCCAGGAATATGTGTACAAAGTTTCATAATGATGGGTTAAGCAGTTTTTGCGTGAAAGTGTGACAAACAAATTTATTTATAAAGTGTTATTATTAATTATCATCGCCGCTATAATCTAGCGGTTCTAGGTTTGATCCCCGGGTCGGGCAACAAAAAGGAAAGATTCTAATATAACAATTAAATTAAAAATTTATCAAACCCTCGACATAAGAACTTAATTAAATTAAAAAATTAAAAAATCCCCGACACAAGAACTTAATTTTCTTTTAAAAAGTAAAAAATATCCGAGTTTATTTGCAGACATTCGATTAATCTCCCCACTTTCACCCCCCACAACTTTTAAACGGCTCAACCGATTTTTATCAAACATGTCTAAGAACACTCGCACGTAAGTTACCTATAATACAAAAAAAAACTTAATTGAAATCATTGCTTCCGTTCGGGTGTTATGATGCCACAGATAGATACGACAAACTTATAACACCCCTCTTTTTGCGTCGGGGGTTAAAAGGCAACGTTGTCCCGATTGGATATGTGCTCTGTTGGTAATTTGCTACCTATGTTATTGTCGGACTTAGTATCTTTGGGTGCCCTATTGGTACTTTACTTACCTTATGCTTTCCTTTAGCTTACCTCTTCGGGGATACGGGTGTGACGATACTTAATTTATTATCTATAGATATTACCGCCTCATTGGTCGAGTGGCTAGCGTACACGCCCAACTACATCGACCAACCACGAGGCTCGGGTTCGATTCCCGACGGGGGCAGGCATTTGTGTGATGAACATTTAGATGGCTGCATTTCTGGGTCTGGGTGCTTATTAAATTTATTCTGGTATCTATTTAAGTATTTCTTTGTATTAGCATCATTGAATAACACCCATAACACAAGCATATAATTTGGTTACTTTGGGGTTAGATTCAATTTGTGTAACTTTTTTATTTATTATTAGACGTGTATTTCTACCATCAGGAAATCCGTCTGCTTGCCTAATAAAATGATGAAGCTAGCAAAAATATCTGTCGTGTATGTGGGCCCTCACACACACATAATGTCAACAGTCGATCTATCTCTCAACGCGGCACTGCGCGTGCGCCGGCTATCTGTAAATGTGTCCACACCAACGTTAGTGTTTCCGACCACATTAGTCTTAGTTTCCTCATTTTTTTGTCTAACGTATTCCTTTTCTTCTCTTTCACGTCATTTTCAAATGATTATCAATTTGTTGGTTCGAAGAAATCTGTTTCTTGCTATTTTTAATATTTATGAAGTGCAACTCTGGTTTTGGGATATTTTTCTAAGAATTTTATTTTTTGTATATATCATATCCGCAGTTGATTGCTGCTTTTTAGTTGTCATACAAGGACTTTGGTTACACTCAAAGTTCATGTCTACAAACTTTTATTACTTACTAGCGGCTCGCCCAGGTTTCGCACGAATATATAACATACGTCATATAAACTTTCCTCTTCAATCACTTTATCTATTACAAAAAACCGCATCAAAATCAGTTGCGTAGTTGTAAACATTTACATACAAATGGACATAGGGACAGAGGAAGTAACTTTGTTTCATACTATGTAGTGATTAGGTAACTAAAAAGCCTAAAACAGCCTTTTCCCCGTTTCATCCACTCTGTAAAGAGTAGACCATCTGCCATCCTGCCTGGCATCTCGTAAGAGGCAAGTTAAGGCGAAGCCTGTCATTACCAATAAGACCACTGATGGTAGAAGTCTGTGCAGCAGCTTGCTAGTGTAGCCTTACCTATTTCTGCCGCCGTAATAACAATGTCATATTTTCCTATTTTTTATTCTAGAAAGTCTATCTACATAACACACATTTTTCTAAACAAACAAAAGATATTTGTTAGTTTAAAATTAAATAAAAAATAGGTAGCTATGAAAATGTAAGTAATACTCGTATTAATGAAGTGGAGATAGTTTTTTCTGGAGTGGAATTGACCACCTCGTTGGTCGAGTAGCTAGCGTGCACGCCTAACTACACCGATCAACTGCGAGGCTCGGGTTCGATTCCCGACGGGGGCAGGCATTTGTGTGATGAACATTTAGATGTCTGCATTTCCGGGTCTGGGTGTTTATTAAATTTATTCTGGTATCTATTTAAGTATTTCTATGTATTAGAATCGTTGACTAACACCCATAACACAAGCATATAATTCGGTTACTTTAGGGTTAGATTCAATTTGTAAAAAAGAGAGGCTTATTACGTTTAAGAATAAAAACGGCATGTGACCTCTTTTCAAGAATGTCACAAGCCATGATTAAAGCACTAAAACACAAACACAACCTTTTTTGTAAATATATAAAAATACTCGTAGAAATAGGAATTTCTTATTGTAAGAAACATTTTACGGTCTTTACTTAAGCAAAGATTATTGAAGTAGGGCTGAGCGGTTATGTGATGAGGGTTTTGAGGAGAATTGGGTTACGGGAGCCTCCAACGCTATCACAGAAATCAGGCCGGGGAACGCTCGCCTTGATGCGTTTACACTCGATATGTCTTTGCTTATTGGATTACACCACGCCATTTTTGTTTTTGTTGTTTCATCGTATGATGCAATTTATTACCAAACACTTGTACTTTCCACAATATATTTTTATTTTTTATTTTTATGGTTTAGCCAACCGGTTTCGCTATAGAGCCCGATATATCGCACGTTCCAATTAAAAGGGTATTAATTCTAAAAAGTCGATTTTTTTTATTTACTATTTTGAAAATAGATTTTTTACTCTACAAACTGGTGAAACAATAGTATTTAAAATACAAGAAGTTTTTGAAATATTGCATAACAAATCCTTATTGACTTTACACGCGCGTTATTTTCGAAACAGTCAAGACAGGCGCATGTTAGTTACGTCATTTGCCGTTCAGCGATCGTACCAGCCACACGTGCCGTTACACGTTACGACCCGTCCGGCTGTCAAATTGGAGACATAATCGCAAATTGTGAGTATCTTAAATAGTATCATGTTAAGTTAATACCCTACTGTCTGTTCAGATTAATGCAAATTTGATGTTTCATTTAAAATAATACCCTCTTGCCTACTCAATTTTGTTTAATATGTTAGTTTAAAAGAAATTATTTTATATTGATACTTTAAAGCGCCCGATTTGCATGAGTTAATTCTATGTTGCTTGTCAACGTAATGCTATGGGCAAGAGTTTCAAGTAGAATACTACTTTTTAGTCTGTTATATTTTATTGAATCAGGCGTTACTTTGCGGAAATCCATTATAAAAGATGTAAAATAAGCCTTTATTTTGCTAATTCCGCGTAAGCAGTGTAACCGTTGTGGCAAATAATCCTCCAAACGACACAGAATGTGACAAGCCTAACTGACGTTCCCACCACCCACCTCCGCGACCAGAACACGACTAGAGGAAGAGCTCGGGAAACAATATAAATTGTCACGAGTCCTCGTGTGTCGTCGTTTGTACGGTACGGTCGAATTCCTGAGGATGCCTCGGTGTAGAGGCGAAACGTACGTCGAGTGCGATTTGGTGTTCTCTGTGGTGAGTGCTTCGAAAAAGTTGGCGAAGGACGTGACAAGTGGTTTTGTTTCCCGTGTTCGGACTCTATTTGTGATCTGGTCGCGGAGGTGGGAGGTGGGAACTTTAGGTAGGGTTGTCACATGTAAAGAACGTGACAATTTATATTGTTTCCCGAGCTCTTCCTCTAGTCGTGTTCTGGTCGCGGAGGTGGGTGGTGGGAACGTCAGTTAGGCTTGTCACATTCTGTGTCGTTTGGAGGATTATTTGCCACAACGGTTACACTGCTTACGCGGAATTAGCAAAATAAAGGCTTATTTTACATCTTTTAGTCTGTTGTTTATTTCTATTTCTTTTTCATTTTAGGATAATTTAAAACGATGAAGCGGAGTAAGAGGACTAATCTAATAATGAGAGCAGTTTGCAATCGTCGTGAAAGTACTCCAGATAGCACTTCTAACGACGAAAATAAAGATCCGTTCGCCGACAGCGACAACAGCGATCCAATGTATGTCCTCGAAAAGCAAACGCACCGTCCTGAATCGCGTGTGTCTGGTTCGTCGGCCAGCAATCTAACGTGCGAGTATGTATCTTGCACTAAAGATATTTTTTCAGCCTGCAGTAAGTGCAATACTTTTTTATGTTGGGATCATTTTGATAATACGCAGTCGTACAGCGACTGTGAATTACATAAAAACAGCATTAGTAACAATGAAGCTAATAAAACTTTGACTGGTGATGGTGACGAAAATGATTTTAATGTGACTCTCACAGAATCGAAAAATGACTGCACATCATTAATTGACGTTACCGATTGCATAAATCAACAGCACTGTGAGTACAAAAATTGTAATGCAGACATTTTCACCACATGCATTCAATGTCAAGGATTTCTTTGCAATCTCCACTTCGACAAATATTACTTAGACAATGACTGTTCTCGACACAAATCATTTTCAACTGATTCCCAGAACACTAGCATTTTTTCTAATTCTATGAGAAAAATAATCAAGAGAAAACGTAATTTGGGACTAGAGTATTTAAATTGGAAAAAAATAAAGTTGATTCACGATCACTTAAAAAGCCTTGTGATGAAACTACTTGTAGATTGAAATGTACTACTAAAATAGATGAAACTAAACGCCAGCAGATTTTTGATAATTACTGGTCATTGGGTGACATTAACAGACAAAGAGATTTCATTAAAAACAGTATGCAAGAAATTAAATCGAAGCATCGTTCTAACCGTTGCCAGAATTGTATGTGTGAAAAACCTTTACGTGCTCTTAATAACGCATTTTATTTTAATATTGGAGATCAAAAAATTAGAATTTGCAAAAAGTTTTTCAAGTCAACTTTAGACATAAATGATAAAGTAATATTAACTGTCAGAAAAAAAAACGAATGTACAAGGATTTGTTACTGAAGATTTATGAGGAAAACACTCTAAACACGCTAAATTAACGGAAGAATCTGCTGAAGTTTGTAAATTTATTAACTCAATACCTAGAAATGAGAGTCACTATATCAGAGCCCAAAGTAGCCGGCAATATATAGAAGGAAGTAAAAGTTTAATGCAAATCTATAAGAAAGAATGTGTATCAAACTCGAAGAGATTTGTAAGTAAGACTACATTTCCAAACATATTTCACAAAGATTTTAATATTTCATTTTTTCAACCTAAGAAAGATCGTTGCGAAGTGTGTGTGTCTTTCGAAAATAGTAATGATGAAGAAAAAAAATTATTGCAAAAGAATTTTGATGAGCACCAAAAAGAAAAACTGTTGAGTAGATCTGAAAAGCAGCGCGATAAAGAAAAAGCTTCTGAATTTTACATCGTTGCCTGTTATGATTTACAAGCTGTCCTTACGGCTCCACGAGGAGAGGTTTCCGTTTTTTATTACATTTCTAAACTGGCTACATATAATTTGACTGTGTCTGAACTAGTGACGGGTTTAACTACGTGTTTTGTGTGGCATGAAGGTCAAGGACATCGAGGAGTAACAGAAATAGGTACTTGTGTCTTGAAATTCATTGAGAACAAGATCCAAAACATGAATGCAGAGAATAAAGAATTTGTTTTCTTTTCTGATAATTGCTGTGGACATCAAAAAAACAAGATAATGATAGCTTTGTATCTTTATGCACTAAATAAATAAAAACTTAAGAGTATTACCCACAAGTTTCTAATAAGGGCCATACTCAGATGGAAGGTGATGCCGTTCACTCCACAATCGAAAAGGCTATCAAAAGATCTCTTAAGTCTAGTCCTATTTATAGTCCTGTCCTCAAGAATATGTCAGTATAATTAAAACAGCGAAGAAAAACCCTACGTATCTTGCAGTGAAAGAGTTAGCATTCGGTGACTTTTACGACATTAAATCCATGAGCGATAAGATTGCCAATAATTTTTCTTAGACAACTGATAATTGTTATATAAAATTAACAGACATAAAAATAATTAAAGTACTCAAACATGACCCTTTAGCATTTTATGTGAAAACGTCGTATGCTGATGAAGAGTTTAAGCGCATAGAAATTAGAAAATCTAATACAAGACAGCAAAAAACTGAATTTGCTTTCCCTGACAGCTTAGATAGAGCATATTCTGAGAATATCCCTGTTACTGAGAAAAAAAGCTAGATATACTAAAGCTAATTGATAAAAGGCATATCCCTCAGACCTACTACAACTTTGATAATTCACTATAATACGACATTTTTAAATGTTATACCTGATTTTGATAACTTTACCTGAAACTCATGAGACTGTTCAAATGCCATTGATTACCTACTGATAAGAATCCTAATTTTATTTTGTATAAGAAGTTAGTTTTAATCATTACGGTATGTTCCTATTTTACTGTTATTGGTGATACTAAGTACCCTTATTTAATTTTGCTAGTATACTTACATTTGTAACTTTTATTTTTTTGTTGATTTTAAAAACGTTTTTTTTAATTGAATTTTCTGCACGTTAAATACCATCTACGGATTTTAAATTATGTTTTAATTATTGTGTTATGTTTAGTTGTGTTTAATTTTAAGTTGATTGTGATACTACACCTTAAATAAATATTTTTTCTAATCCAATTAGTATTTAATTAATAATAATCCCTGGCTTATAGGACAAACGTAACTTCTTTACTACACAACATGGTGTCAATATTACATACCTCTTAACAATATTTGGTAAAGTACACATTCTGGTTAGGCTAAACAGTATTAAGTTGAATATCTGAGCCATTTGAACTACTTAAAGGATATCTTTTTTACTCAGTCCCATAAAGGTACTAATTAAACTGAAACTACTGATGACATATTAACAAAACTAACTCAGCTTAAAGAAGAGTAATGTGTCTTTAAATTTAGGTATAATTTTTCGCTTTCGAAGCAGTGGTTCCAAATATATGAATTTTTGAAACTTCAAAACGTGATAACTCAAAACACTGTTTTTGAGATAATACCCTTTTAATTGGGACGTGCGATATGTATAGCCTTGATGATGCTTGTATAGCGAAACCGGTTGGCTAAACCATAAAAATAAAAAGTAAAAATATGTTGTGGAAAGTACAAGTGTTTGTTAATAAATTGTGTCAAGAATGGAATTCCACCAAGTACTGACGATAAAAAGTATAGAAACTATCATTTTACGATATAAATAAGCTATAAAGAAAAAATATTATATTGATTTCATTTTAAACTAACTGCCCGACTGACCTTATATTTTGCTGTATAATACAACGAACAAGCTCGTGATGGTATAGACAGCATAGATGTAATGGGTGCGTTACTGAACCGGTTTCGATGAAACAAAGCCTATATCAGGGATAATGTAGCATTTTAAGGGTGAAAGAATTTTTGAAATCGGTCCAGTAGTTTCGGAGCCTATTCATTTCAAACAAACAAAAAATCAAGCGAAGCTGTGTGAAACTGCTAGTCAAAAGATAAAGTACTAGGGAAAACGGGCATAAGCTTAACCTGGCTTAACTAAGCACATTTCATCAAAATGGGTCTTACGGTTCACTTTTAATACGAGTAGTAAGTAACTAAAGTGTTTATCTAACGAAAACAGTAAAAATACATGGAAACTGATTTTGACTAATCGAAGTCTAACAAACGCATAGAAACAAAGAACAAACAATAATTATTTTGATTTTTGAGTCTGAAGTCTAACTTTGTTACTCATTAAATCCCGGCTACTGCGATCGATTCCAAATGTCATTATTATGACTATTTCAATAAAATATCCAGGACTTTATTCTAAGACAAGGATTCATGGTGAATTTTTAGATGAAGTTGTCAACATCCATAAAAAATGTTATACCCGAAACATTTTTTCGCTGAAATTCATTGAAAAGTCGCTAAATTCAAGATGAATAAACTGGCAACACCATACTTAGTTTCTACCAAAATTATTACAATAAGCACTGACATTTCTCAACTCTAACACTTATAGAAGTTTTTCGTTTTCGCGGGCATTCACTCATCAATCATGTTTTTCATTTATATGACATATAAAATTACAGGCACACAAAAAGAACTGAGGCACTGATGCAGATGGTCTTTACCCCATAGAGGACCTGGATAGATACGGAGTTGTCCTGTCGAATGTCAATCAACAAAACCATTTTTCTAAAATTTATATTTCAGTTAAGGTTCCTTATTTTATTATTGTTTCGCTAATCCAAGTTTTTTTATATGATTCTTTTTTAAATCAACGCAATTGTTCCATCCTTTTACAAATAATGCGATGACTAGAGATTTTCTTATGTATGTTTGTATTTTTTTATAACTACCAAATTATCTTCTTGATTATGCCTATTACTGATCTGAAAATACCATCGAAAGAGCGGTCCAGTCCAAATCAAAATTGAGTTGCAATTAATTTATTTAAATAATTTGTTGAGAAAAAATATCTTTTTTAAAAAACGTTATTCGATTACAAATGTTGCGACTATTTGGTTGTTTGTAGGCAGTCAGGACGATCCACTTTATAAACAAATGTGTTAAAATATAGTTCTTTACAGCAGCGTCTGTAGAGTTTAAATTTTGATTTAAGGTTTGCTTAGGTTAAAATCAAAATAACAAGTATATTCACGGCGTAGTAGCGATGTACAATCAAAGCAACATTGGTGGTTATTTTTTTGCACACTCACTAAATTAATTTTAAGTTATCACAGTCTTCTTTCAATGAAAGTAACAGAAAGAGACGAAACACTTTTAGTACTGCCAAATTAGACCGTACACGTCATTTCTACAGCCGTTTAATCTATCACTCTGAAAACGGTGATTAATAACATCACAATTTGACATGTCCGGACTAATCTGACATGTTTAAAACGTTCCATCTCTTTTGTATTTGTTGTATTTGAAAAAGATAGCACGCATTTAAAATAAGTTTAGTTTGTAAACAGCAGAATTACTACCAATGTATTAGGTGGAAAATTGATCGGAAACTGGCCTTTATCCAATCTCGAGTAATGTCGTTTTTAACATTGAAAAAACTTCTTTTAATTTAAAACTAATTTTAAGTTGTCCGACCCGGGAATTGCGCCCAAGTCAACGCCAATACCGGACTAGACAACAGAATAAATTTGATAGTTTAGGCTAAATTATTTATAAATAAGAACCGTTGAAATCGTAATTTCGGCAGATTATTCATGGAAAACTTATCTATCCCATGAAATAAGCCTTTATTCGGCGTGTAATGATAAAATTGAAATCTCCCCCGCAATACCGTAATCGGGGAAATATGAGGGTTTCGCTATCGCGGTGCGCTAGTGAGCGTTGCGGCGACAAATCGCAAGATTATGCTAAATTTATTGATATACAGTTTTGTTATATACGGACAAGGATATTTCTTAGAATTTCATAGTTGTGTCATATTGATTTTATATGTAGTAAAATAATATACAAGTGAAGGTGTCTGGACAAATCGTACGATTGTTCTAATCCAAATGGTAACAAAATGTATGACGTGGTTTGGCTTTTAATTTATGACTTTAAATACTCCCTATTTTGTTTTGGCGCCATCGAGAGAAAAGATGGTCGAAGTTTTTTCATAATTATTGAATTTCGTGTTAATATTGAGTAAAATCAGTCAATTTTGGTGGCATTTTGTACAATTTTGTTCAGTGAAAGTTCATAAATGAAATAATCATTAAGAAATTAGCGTATCGTGTATTTCCTCGTTGCCGCCAAATCGCATTATATGAGCTTGAGTTATGAGGCCACCGCTTTACCCAAGAGCCTGACATGATTTACTGACGACTGATGACTTATTATAATTTATTAAAATTGATGTAAAATTTGATGCAAATTTCTACTTGACTAATGGCAAAATACTAATGTGAAGGCCAAAATTTAAAGAAAGAAAAAAAGACTGTAAATAGTCCCACCAATACAGTCCTCGCTATTCTTTATACTGGTGTCTTATACTCCGTCAGAAATTGAAGTTGTGTCTCTTGAATGATCGGGAGAGGAGTCTGTCAAGCGCTTGACAATGCAAACGGTAATATATGATATAGTATACCTGGATATTCTAAATTAACAGAAAAATCAAAGATAAAATGAGTAAATTTTTAAACACTTTCCATATTTACTTGATCAAGTTCAATGACCGTCTACGAAGTAAGGATATCAGCTGAGAGCGTTCATCGATGCCCCACTTTTCAGCGACAATAACTTTTTATTTATTTATTTATGTTTTTTTATCTTTTACGTAGGCGCATACATATTCGAAAGTTCAGTCGTATTTGAAAATATCGTCCCCTAATTCATTCTATAATTTAAATTATGATAAAATTCACTCGTCCGGAAAAAAAAGATGAAGAAGTGTTTTGACGTGATAGAAAGGTGGACGCAGTTTTTTCATAATTCTTGAATTTCGTATACACTTTGAGTAAAAATAGTCAATTTTGATGCAAGCAACAAAATCTTTTTTCTTTGTATAAATAAAGTATTAGTGAAGTATTCGTGAAGAAGTTAGCGTACTGTGTAATTGAATTATGCCACTAATTTTCACTACTAAAAATAAATAGGATTAAACTTTGGCACGACCGACTATTAACTTTGACGACTTACGACTATTATAAATAATTTAAGACCGACTTTACAAAGAAGAATGATATCTTTACGCAAATTAATTAAAATAATAAAAAATAGAATAAAAATGGGCTACCACATCTCCTAAGAAAAAAAATATTATAATATAGTGTAATAGTAATTGGAACCAAGTGTTTAATGCAGAGTTGAGGATCTTTGATTTGACATATTGTAGCAGTTGGCACATACTAAAATTCCATTGAAACTAGAAGTAAAGTATCTTCACGAACATATCCCCGAAAAGGTAGGCAGAGGCACAACCGGGGCACCCACGACTAGCCGAAGACACTAAGTCACACAATGTGATAGGTGGCAAGCCTATCGCCTACTGGGCACATGCTCCAATTTCGGGCAACGTTATATTTATTAGAAAATGGAAAAAGTACTATGACCCGAAGATCGAACCCGACCTTAAGAAATCAAGTCGATGCCGGACCGCTAGACCCCAAAGGCGATCATTGTAACTAATAATTAAATAAATTAAAAAGTATTTGTAGAAGAGTTCAACAAAAATTTCAGGCATTTGTGTGAAGAACATTTAGATGTCTGCATTTCCGGGTCTGGGCGTTTATTTAATTTATTCTGGTATTTATTTAAGTGTTTCTATGTATTAGTATCGTTGACTAACACCCATAACCCAAGCATATAATTTGCTTACTTTGGGGTTAGATTCAAGTAGTGTGACTTGTCTAGGGATATTTATTTATATTAACGTTAAATATTAGACACACGTTTCTGTTATCGGGAAGTAAATATTTAAAAATTCAGTACGAACTTAACAAAAGCTACATGCGGGGCTTATCTTTTAATCGAGGGTAGAAGTAATAAAAATACGAAAAACGGTTTGTTTTAATCATTTATAACAGCTGCCTTTTCCCATCATATGAATATTTCAATAAACCCCTCTTCCTTATGGAACACCCGATGGTGCGGAAATATATCCGTTTAACACCATCGTAATTGCCGTGAGAGTTGCCGATTACGATCTCGTAATGATTATAAATATATGTCTCTTTCACACGTATGATGATTATTGACGGTAGAAAGAGATACAAAAGGACGTAGGTGGTTGTTAAGTATTATGGATGTGACAGTAGCAATTGAAGCATGGATTTTGAAGTTCAAACAAACAAAATGAACGATAATTTGGATGCGGTATATTGCAATAGCTTTTTAGTGTTATTGACTACATAATCAATTATCAAGTAACATTTAAATGGTTCATGGTTTGTTCCCTGTGACCTTACCATCGTATACCTTTATGAAATATGTCATGATTTTTGTTAGTGATGTGGTTTCAGAATCATCGTGACACAATAATCAATAGGCATAGTTTACAGGACGCTTTGTACAAGTATGTACCCTAAAAGGTAGGGCTTAAATATTTTTCTAGTTAAGTTACATTAGTGAGCCATACTTACATTTTTTTTATTTTTAAAGTTTAACCTTCGATATTGTTTAATAGGCAAATTAACTTTAATATCAGTGATTTAATTTACCACTGGCTTGTTCAACGTAACTAGTTATCATCTAGTGGTTGTAATATTACCGTGTTAAAATCATCTGAAATACCATTATGAACTCATTATATCACACTAATCCGTGAATACGATATGACTTCAGTTTTATTTGCAATATGATTCATAAGAGCTACACCAGGGATGAGACACGGCTTTAGGAGCCTAGGAGCCCTGAAAATCTAGCCCTGGTCAAAATTGTATAAGTATATATAAAATATTGGAAGTCTCGACATTACATCGACTATTTGACTGATGGACGGCAGGTAGAAGGGCTATCGGCATGGGGTATTAGTTTATGGTGGGTTTCTCAACACTGGTCAAGCAGGCTCATTTGACAAATTACGGGTTTGTGCTTCCTTTTGAGAAGGTTGAAGTTGAGATTGCAGATGGTAGTGAGAGATCAACGCATACGTTGAAAATATTTTATTTACAATTTAATTGTACTAATTGCAATATACTAATTACAATGTACATAAATACATTCATATTGTGTAAAAATACTGACTCGACATATATGCTGCACGAGGACAAAGATGATTACCTGGCCTAAACTTTTTTTATTTTTAAGTCATCTAAAGATACCACATCCACATAATAAAATGTCGTTAATGGCTGTGAGTGGTTTACAATAATATAAAATGGCGCGAATCAACACTTCACAATGAGGAAGAATAGCCCGTGGTAATTGTGATATTCACGGTCTCGCCTCTCAATTTAAATGGATGATTAAAATGTTTCGATTCAATAATAATTATATTACCAGTGAAAAATGGTCTCTTTGATTGATTTATAAGCATAGATCTTGTCTGCGGAATTGCTCGCGTATTAAAACTAATTCCTCTGCGGAAACCTGTTGAAATACAGAGATAAAAAGTAACCTGTCTTTCTCCAATGTTCTATATATTTCTATTTTGTTTAAGAAAAGAAAAGAAAAAACTCTATTTAAATACATCGAATTCTGTATAACTCTTTGACTAGAAAATTAAACATACATACAAAACACGTATGAACACCATTTTGACATTGGTAGAGATTTATGATATTATTAGAAAGTGGAATAGCGCCCGCGTAGAATTTGGTTATATCGCGCCAATTCCATTTAGGTATATTATTCCAAGGAGCATTTACCCGGGATAAAAAGTATTCTAACACCCAAGTCAGCTGTCCTGTCTTTATACCAAATTTCATCAAAATCCCTTCAGTAGTTTCTGCGTGATTGACGTACAAACATCCAAGCAAATAAACTTTCACATTTTATGACATTATTGTGATGAATGAATGAAATCGTGAAGTCGTCTTGAAATTTCGTGCATTTATTAGGTATAAATCATAAACCATATTTCGAATCGTTATAAAATTTATATTATACCACCTGGTAATCTGAAAGTATCTTCTGAGACAAGCACCATTAAAAAGTTACGCAGTTACCCTTAATCTTTAGTATTCCGCAAACTATTATACCCAAAGCAATAAATTAAAAGATTTAAAACATCTGCAACATACTCTTCGGAAGCCATTGAAAAGGTACCCATAAAGACCGCTGTTAAATTTAAACTCGATAGATTAAACTGATCATCTGTCAGGAACAAACATTATGCATTCACACTCAGCTATAGGTTTAATCCTGCACTTGAAATATGTTTGGGGAACCCCAGGGGCAAGCCTCCGGGTATCGTCCAATTCACTGACAATATCTGGAGAAAGATTAACGCTTACTGAGGGGCAAAGACTAAATGAGATATCACTCGAGCGGATAATTAAATTTTCAAAGGTCGAATTTTATTTCCGCGACTAAAGTTTTTTATAGGAGCGATCAGCAAAGAATCGACCCTAACCTGTAAACACTATAGATGTTACAGGTGTGTCGCTGTCCTGTGGCTGTGATGTTGAGCCAATTGTACAAGTCTAACGGCTACCCTATTCTCCGGACTGAAACCCATGACGCTTTCATAAAAGCGACAGGAATAGGTAGAGCCCTATCCGAGCTACGAGCTGCTTGGTAGGAAGGCAGCTGGTCTATTCTACTCTCCGTTTGGACCAACACGGGGAAGTTTTCATCCCTAAAATACTCAACGTATAGTAGAATTGGATCAGCGTTAACTGCCCCTGCTGGAGTTCTGGTGATCCAGACGTATATATATTGAAAAATATCAATTACAAAACCAAATACAAAAATTGTGTAAATCTTATTCATTCATATTATTTTTGCCTTGCTTCTTTTTCTCAATACCATGTATGCTTCCTACAATGTGTGTGTCTATAGCCGAAAGTTATTTCTTACCAACAGGATAGCGGTCTGCTTGATCCCTATACATGCTGCTTTTAACTTTAAAAAAACTATCAAAACGTGTATCGATTAAATGACAGAAATGGCTGTGTTTAATATTAATAATTAGAAAACAATTAAAAACT
>NJDC01007904.1:76120-96161 GCA_002245475.1 Calephelis virginiensis | reverse complement strand
TCTCAATGTCTTCTTTTGTTATCCTATTAATATTATAAATGCGAAAGTTTGTAAGTATGGATGTATGGATGTTTGTTACTCTTTCACGCTCGAATCGCTGAACGGATTTGTCTGAAATGTGGAAGACAGATAGATTGTGACCTGGATTAACATATAGGCTATTTTAATCCCGATCGCACACCGGGTTTCTGTGAAAAACGTGGGCGAAGCCGCAGGTAGCAGCTAGTTTCCTATAATTTGTATAGGGGGAAGTTATAGGTATATACAATAATGAAATATGTTAACTGGTAATATTGGCGTGTCTGAATTAAAACGATGGTGGACTTACTGTACGTTGTCGTATTTTATTTCAAAGCATGGTATCATTGATAACCAACCATAACAAGTATATTATTGGATTACTTTGGCGTTTAATTAACGTAGATAGATTAAGGAAATTTATTTGTGTATCGATAACATAACATTTGGAAATATTACCTGCTCCCAAGATATATTTTTTTATATTCAAAAGCTATAATTTAACACAAAATTCTGACACAACTATTCAACCCCATTTAAGGATAACTGGCTAAAGATTACCTTATGTTCATTTGTCACTAGCAACTAATAATATAAACACTGCCTTAGATTGAAAACTCGTGTATCAAAGTTATAAAATACCTAGATTTAGTATGTTGGTGTTATCGAAATTATACCTATGTTACATACGCATGGAGTGATTATATTAGCTTAAACATATATATTCATATTAAAGGGATTTGAATCTTCATGGCATAGTAAATACCGTTAATTTGGGTTTTTTTTTTCAAAATGGTGGACTACAATTAAACTGATAGCTACGGGTAAGATTGTTTTTTGATTGTTTTTCATATAACTACATCAACATACACCAAAAGAATTACATTGGTTGCATAGTGTCACCAACATATCTGTTCAGTAGACAAAACCGGAACTAAATTTCTAGTTCGTGAAAGGTTGTTTTGCTACCAGTTGCTGAAATATGAGCACTGAAAAATAAATTCCCACTACTATGTTTTTATTGTTTTTTTTATTATTTACGATATTTTTTAGGTAAAACTCAAACCTGTAAGCATCACACTAGAGATGCTGTTTACTAAACAGACAAGTTGGTCGCACTGTAGGTACTCACATTTTCTATTAAAAAAAAGTATCTTCACGCCCATATCCCCGAAGAAGTTGGCAGAGGCACAACCAGGGTACCCATGACAAGCTGAAGATACTAAGTCCCACAATGTGACAGGTGGTAAGCCTGTCACATTGTCTCCAAATAGCTCTGAAATATGATACTATTAAAGCACGACGTGTCATTGTTTTTTTAATCAAATGTCGAGTACATACCAGTTGCATGGTGCTTTAATGAAAAAAATCAAAATGGCGATACGCAACTATGCCAACTTGCTTATAAAATGTTCAAACCCCTTTGATTACTTACACAAAATTAATTAAACTGGAAAAACAAAATAGCTATTAATCAGTGCCTAAAAAGCTAAAGCTTTTGTTGTAATCTTATTATGACATATTATGACATAACGCTTTAACTTATGAATCTAAAGTCAGATATCGAATTGTATGACTAAAGTGAGTATGTAAAGCAATTCACTAACTTTTACATAATTTTTCAAATTTGTTTGAGATATCCGAATGAGTTATCGTAACATACAAAATTTTTAGTTTTTACTAATCTTGATTCAAACTTAGCAAGATATTTTTTAAATGTAGCTATTTTTTTTAAATTGTAGGCAATTATGCCGATTCATTAATCGATACATTTAAAAATAAATTTAGTGCTTTTTTAAAACATATGTTACTTATAAAACATATTTCAAACACATTAAGCAATACAACAAACAATGGAAAATATAAAAACGCTATAAAATAAATGTAATCTGATCCCTGTAATCTATAAAAAATATACAGATTTAGTATGTTTCTTAGTTCCATTAGTCCCACCACCTACATTTAGTTAATAATACAAATTTTGTACTTACATTTAAAGAAATAGACTATATTATTCATTTACCTACAGATAGAAATCTTAATTAAGTAAAACAATATTACTATTACCTAACATTTTTTTTCAGTCGGTGAGTTAGTGACAAAGATATCACTCTTACATTTTTAATTTAGGCTTAAGAAAAACATATATTAAAAGAACAAAATACGACGACTCTAACTTTTTTTCTTATGATATTGGAAGGCAAATAAGCAGACGGATTTCCTGATGGTAAGAAGTTTACATCGCCTAGAGACACCAAAGCTGGTAATGGTGCGTTGCCAACCCGGGGCCTGGATGTTAGGCCTCGAGCAAAAGTAAGTTTACCGGCTACCCTACCCTCCGAACCGGAACACGTCATGACGTTATGGCGGCAGGAATAGGTAAGGCGGTGGTACCAATCCAAGTGAGTCGCTGCGAAACTCTACCACCTAGTCAGATGTCACGGTGTCAGTGACGGTAAGCCTATGCTCGCCTTTTACGAGCTGCCTGGCAGGAAGGCAGATGGTCTATTCTGCAAAGGAGCCCGGACAAACACGGAGTACCACTTATGAAATCAACGATAGATATCTCGGTGAAGCTGTAAAAACTGCGAGGCTTGCAAACATTAGTCATTCAAAAAAGACATCAATGAGTTGTATGAAAGGCTGCACTTATAATAATATTTTATAACCTAAGCGAACGTGAACTGAAATGTATTTATATTTTTAAGCACATGCTAGAAGCTAAACGATAAAAAAGCGAACTTTATGAAACCCCTTTTCGAAGATGGCTAAAGATACTAATACCAATGAGTTAATCATTTTGCAATATCTTATATTCCAAAAACTTACACTAAAATGGGCAGAAACAATTTTACATCTAACACAATTCCTTGTGGCATTTTCTAATTTAAGAATTGTTATGTTTACGAAATGTGATGTTAGGCTCAGGCCAAGTTCTTGACAATTTTATGTTTTTTTTTGTTTTGGAATGGTCCATTACGTTGTTGCATCGATCAGCTATGAAGCCGCCACTGAATAATGCATTCAGACAAATTGGAACTAAACTGCTATTTCTTGAAACGTCAGCTTTTAGTTTCTGGAATGTGTGTTATAACTATCGCTATATTTTATGAAAAATTCTCGATTAGAAACTTTAACTGTCACATTAGTGACGCTGGTTACTTGGAGGATAATTTGATCGCATTGTAAACTAAAATTTTGCTCGGATGACGTCGTCGTTTCTCGATATACCTTTATTGTAGGTCAGAGGTTCCCAAACTTATTTCATGTAACGCCCACTTTGAAAATCAGTTGTTTTGTAGCGCCCCCCCCCCCTCGTTTTTTTCTTGTCAATAACCTCAATAACATATTTGTTGCGCCTAGTTTAAAAAAAACATTTTTTTCAAGATTTATACCGCCCCCTCTAGGCTTCCAGCGCCCACAAGGGGGCTTTATCGCCCACTTTGGGAAAGGCTGTTGTAGGTGAAAGTTTTGATTTGATATAGTTACCTTACATTAAATGACTTGCAAACTATTTAAGTTACATACATTTAAATCGAAACTCAGTGTGTATAGTGATCACTAACTCGTCGACTATAAACTTTAATGTCTCCGTAATTAATTTATTGAATTATGAATAAATGAAAATAAAATCACATCATAATTACCTATTTTATTTCTATCCTACATACTTATATTAAACTAGCAGTTTCACGCAGCTTCGCCTGCGTAACTTGGCTTCTTCTGCACCGAATTTGATGAAACAAAGCCTATGTCACTCAGGGATAATGTAGCATTCTAAAGGTGAAAGGATTTTTGGAATCGGTCCAATAGTTTCGGAGCCTATTTACTTCAAACAAACAAAAAATCAAACCTATCCTCTTTATAATATTAGCATTGATAGTATTCGTCACCTATTATATACGTATTGCATACATTTGTGTATGTATGCAATACGTATATAATAGAATTGAATAGAATAGAATTGAAGTACTAGTTTTTAGACGAACACGTGAAATTGTAAAAGAAAGAAAGAACCCTTGCCTATAGCAACTTTGGACAAATATAATTATGTGAAACTATATACATTTAAAAAGCTAAAATCCTGAGCAGCAGCTTGGTATAACCATTTTACTTATTTCTGCAGTCACAGCTTCAGTTCTTACCATTATCATGTTCCACGCTGGATTGTAGGCCTCGCAAAAATGATCTAAAATCCCAACCATGAGATAGCGACGCATTAGTAGTATCTATAGTGTTTAAGCAACCATTGTATCTTAATGTCCGGCTTGGTAGTTATCTAAAGACACAAAAAAAATTGTGAAATCTGTCTATTTATTTGCAGTACCAGACCGCTGAAGTTACAAAGTGATTTAGTCTTATTTTTATCCCGACCACTCAAGTTGTTTCTAAGAGAGAGAGATTGAGAAACAACTTGAGTACTATTCCGAATCGAGCTTTCATTTCCAACAACCGACAGCAAGTGCAGCGACTGCACGAAGGCGGCCGCAGCTGTGGTACTGGTATGTACTTCCACGAATTAATTAGGTGTGAGTTCGTACCCGACTGCATGCATCAGAAGCAGCCGATGTGTCTCCGCGAAGCCGCTGGTTTATTTATTTATTTATTTAGCACTTTATTGCACACAAAAACTAAAATACACAAAATACACGAGAAGTTAAAAATGCACAAAAGGCGAGCTTATCTCTAACTAAAGAAATTTCTTCCAGCCAACCCAAAAAAAAATTAAGCTGTGAAAATAAAATGGAAGGCATCGTGTACAAAACAATTAACTATAGCTATACTTAGAACGAATAAATAAAAATATACTAATAAAGTGTGTAAAAAAAAACAGGTACAATTATAATTATTAAAATATCTTAGTCGGATAATATATAAGTATGTTATTGTGTCAACGATAAGTAATGTTCCTTCAATCTTTTCTTAAAAGTAGGTAAAGAAGGGCTGTCACGAATCACGGTAAGAAGGGAATTCCACAATTTGATTGATTGGAAAGTAAAAGATTTAGAATAACAACTAGAGTGCGAAGCGGGAAAACGAAGTACAGAGCTACGGTTGGAGCGACATGGGGAATTAGTAGAGTGCAGAAAGCTAAAACGCTCCCGCAGGTATGAGGGAGCTGACGGGTTGTACAGAATATTATATAGAAGAGATAGAATATGTAAATTTCTGCGGAGTCGTATAGGAAGCCATTTGAGTTGAGCTCTAAACATGGAGACGTGGTCAAATTTACGGAGATTAAAAATAAATCGGATGCACGAATGTCTATGTATGTAAATGGAAATGGAATGAAATTTCTATGTAATGCGTGATTAGCGACACGAAGTCAACGACTTGTCGTCGCAACTTGTCGCTCGACCGCAGACGTAGTGATACCGGTGGAGGAAAAACACGTTCAATTTACTCAAATAATGCATTTCCCTAATTCTGAAGAAGATAAACTGATCGTTTGATTTGCCTCACCGATTCACTTAAAAAAATAATATTTAAATAGCTGGAATAAAGCGCTGCCATCTGTTGCTGACTGCGGGTTCATTGCATCAGGCATCAGCGACACGTCGTCTGCTACTGCTGCGTGCAGTCAGACACTAACCCTTAGCATCCAACTTTATTTCAGCTTGATGCAGTCGCTGCATACTGTCGGTAGCTGCAGTTGGTAGAACGAATTGGAAGAATACCTTAACTTTATGAAAGCTGCAGATATTATAACCGGTGTTAGGCTGAAAATTAATGTAATTTATAAAATTTCATATTTAAATTCATTTCATAATTAATAGGCGATGTTTTAATACTGGGAAAATAAAATTGGCTACCCATCTTCTTGATGTATTTGCATGTACCTCTTTTCTAGGAGTATCTAGAATGTACAGAATTTATTCAGTTCGATTAAATATTATAATATGGATTACGTTATGGTCAATCAAATACGGCCCTTTTAAACAGTACCATATTTTAATTAAAATGTTGACGATTTTTCGGTCTTGTACGCAGACCCTTAGTTTTCTTCATGGTGTATAGCACCATCTTTTGTGTATAAGATAAACAATATTCTAAACTAGAACTTCTGAATTATAGTGATGCCTATGTAATACTTGTAGATGGCGTAGAAATAAAAAAAATATTATAATTGTTATTTTTTTTTGTTTTTGGTAAAGTGACAACGCTTAATTTTAGTTAAGTTTAATTCACTTTTATTAATTTTTTGTCCTACTTTGCAAAAGCTCAAATAAATAATAAAATATCATATTCAGGCATGTTAGTCTTAGGTAAGCGGTAGGTATAAATTGGTATAAAAGGTCCTTAAACATTCTTATCGACTTAGATTTGGTGGCTTTGGTGGCAATATTATAATTTATTTTTTGATATTGTTTAATTATGCTAAATGTGTAAATGAAATTCAATAATTATGTGAAAAAACTGCACCCATATTTTCTCTCGATGTCAAAACTCCATAATATTTTCAGTTTACAAGCTTACTACCTTGCATTTTATGCATATTAGCAACGATAAAATCTTGTAAGTTAATTTAATACCTTTCTCGGTTACCGAATGAGCAAGCATGTGTAAATCAGATGATATTCAAAATGTATTGCGATAAGGAGCTGATCTGACGATAGAAAGAGAACTTGGCCATAGAACCTTCTGAAATTCCTAATAATCTGTTTGGGCTTATTTTATATCTGATACGCCTTGAATAGTACGACAGAAAACAGTACCATACAAAAACTAGGCAATTGTATAGTCATACATTGTGAAGAACAAACTTTTTTATTTTGAAATTTAGTCAGCTTTAGAAACTGACAGTAATTAATTTATATCAATAGTATAATGTTCAATCAACCATAATTAACTCCTTTTTACATTATTTTACGAATTATCAAATGTGCATAGTCTTCTTTAATATAGTATCTTCACACCCATATCCCCGAAGAGGTAGGCAGAGGTACAACCAAGGCACCCACGACTAGCCGAAGATACTAAGTCCCACAATGTGATAGGTGGCAAGCCTATCGCCAACCGGGCACAATTCCAATTCCGACCAACATTTTTTTTTATTAGAAAATTGCAAAAATTCAATTTTCTTTTTGTTGGCCGACCCGGGATTCAAACCCGGGACCTCATGCAGTCAAGTCCAACACCCGGACCGCTAGACCACAGAGGCGATCTTCTTTAATTTGTCAAAATTATTTTTTATGATGTAGTCTGAGAGTACATAACAAGTATATAAATAAATAAAAATTAAAAGTAATAAAACATATGAAAGATTTTACTTTAAAACTTCATTCCGTTCAAATTGCCTTAATAGATAACTCTTTTTCAGCGAGGTTTGCAGAACTAATGTAAGAAGATGGTATAACTTGTTTTGTTGACTGCTGCTGAGGTATTTAAGCAATTCATTCATCTAAGTTGCTAGATTACCTTAGAACAGAGGTTCCCAAACTTATTTCATGTAACGCCCACTTTGAAAATCAGTTGTTTTGTAGCGCCCCCCCCTCGTTTTTTTCTTGTCAATAACCTCAATAACATATTTGTTGCGCCTAGTTTAAAAAAAACATTTTTTTCAAGATTTATACCGCCCCCCTCTAGGCTTCCAGAGCCCACAAAGGGGCGTTATCGCCCACTTTGGGAAAGGCTGCCTTAGAAGGTAATTGGTTTAATCCAGCTTAAGCTACAAACTGAAGCTTCAGTTCTTAAACCGTCCTATATTTAAGCACACTATAGAGATTTGATTATAAAAGCATTGCAAACTTACGTTTAAATTTTTATTAGAATCATTGCCAAGTTTTAGTACTATAATTATTTTTAGAATATTAATATTTCCTGCCGTTTCACTTCTCGGCTTGCCACCAGGTCCCAAGACAGTCGTATAAATAATGGTAGCGGTCTTTGTCCTCTATGATTGCTATCTATAAATTAATGACGGATTCGGATTTTGCAAAGTAGTTACAACTGTACAACGCGAAAATAATGTTCAATTTTCATTGTATATAGATAAACTTCTTTGCCTTAGTGATGTACAAATGAAAGCCTTATTCGTCTGAATAGTAGCAATGTTTAAATCATATTTTTTTAGCATTTATACCTACACAGATATTGATTAATAATGATGACAATTAATTAGCAACAATCGTCTAAATTCGTAACATCATGAATCTGAATCTTAATTTACTCTTGACATATTAACGCCGCTTATTTTTAACATATTTTGATTTTACAGTTTTTCCTTTATAAGTCTGGGTCTCCTGTAAAGATACATAAAAGCGGTTACATGCGGCTTCACTCGCTTATTTTTAGTTATCAAATAATTATTTCTCCAACGATACTCGTTAAATTTTTGAGATTCTTCTCCAAAGTTCAATCTATTTTTTAAATATTAAAATCAGTTCAGCAATTTGGGCGTGATAACGTTCCGTTACACTTTCTCTTTTCTAATTTTACCTAAATCTCGTCTCTCATACGTATCCATAGTTACATAAATCTCTAAGAGATTATTTGAAAATTTATAAACACACTTCGTCTCTTTGGTCTCTTTGGTCTTTGGTGGTCCGACGTCGAGCATGACTACTCGAGGTCCTGAGTTCAATCCCCGCGTCGGGCAGCAATTAAAGAAATATCAAATTTGTTGTTTTAATTTTCTAATAGAAATAATGTTGCCTGCGATTGGATATGAGTCCATTCCGTGATAATTTTGCCACATGTGTGTAGTGTCGTTGGCCAGTCGTGGGTGCCCTGGTTGTGCATCTGCTTACATTTTCGCAGATATGGGCGTGAAGAATTTTTTTTAGAAACACACATTAAAAAAAATCTGGCAACAAAGTTTTGAGCATTGATTACTGTCGAAAAATCATTCAGGCCAAAATTAATACCAACCATAGTAACTTTACATTAAAAGAACGGGATCCTCCAGGTAGAGTGGCATGAGTGGTCACTCTAGGTGTGTGGAAGATCAGAATTAAAGTTCATAAGACAGTTTCAGGAGAAAGATAGTTCTTTCATTAGGTTCCAGCTCAACGTAAATTTTCATCCTCTGTCTCATTGCTTCGCAGAAGTCGCAGCCGTTTTGCTGTGACAGACTGCCGAGGAAGTTGAGATCTTTTTCTCGGCTATTTTTTTAGTATATAATTTACTGTTATTTATGCTTAAATATAAATAATATGAAAACTAATTCATCAATATTTAATTACTATACGATAAGATATCGCATGTCCACGGTAAACAAATTACCCTAAAATACTATAAAATTAAATAATATATCTATTTAGATAAGAAAATTAACAAAAATAAGTAAAATAAAACAAAATAATATTATGCGATGATATTATGAAAAGAATTTAAAAAAAGTTTCACTAGGCACAATAGTTCCGTAAGGAGCCGACCACGCGCATACCACGCGTGTGGGCCGCGCGGTCTATAATACACACAGAGTTATTTTAAAACTGCGATATATGCTAAGATATTTATCAAAATCGAATGATGCCAAATTTTCAAATTTGGCAAATTTATTTTAAACGAAATACTTGTAATGGATAACGTATTTATTAAGATATGGAGTAATATCATGTTTATAAAAACCACTTCGCAAATAATTCATTATTTTAAGACAAATTTGGTTAGCCTTCTTTATAGGTTATAGTGAGCTAACCTTAAAATATAGAAATATGTTGGTAGTGACATTTTTTTAGAACTTTTAAAGGGGAACAATTTCGCTATACGTGAGTTTTGCGAAACTATAACCGTTTACGCAGCGCACGCAGGGGAAACTCTCAATAGTAAAAAATCACCCGATTTTGAAACATTCTTTATTATTGCTCTACTTTTATTGGTCTTAGCGTGATGATTAGCTTATAGCCTTATTCGATAAATGGGCTATTTAACCGTGAAATATTTTTTTTAAATCGGACAAGTAGTTCCTTAGATTACCGCGTTCAAACAAACCAACAAACAAACAAATTTAGCAGATTAAATGAAAGATTTAGCAAACAAGATTTAGCAAACAAGATTTAGTATAATTATTATACATTTCATAAACACATGTATTTATTATATAGGTTGGCAGGCAACTGTTCATAATCGTTAACTAGTGTCTTTATATTCTACAGATATAATTAATATTATAATTAACCAAAACGTGTGAGCTTCACGTTACTTAATTTAAACATCTCTAAATTTATTTAAATTTACCACAGAATCCTTGTTAACCCCATTGAACGGTCCGTTTATTTATTTCACCATTGAAATATAATAGCCAACCAATTATCATAAGACTGAATGTATAACTAGTAGAAATGTGAAACAGTATATAAAATTATATCAAAACCGGTTGGTTAATAAAAAAATACTAAATGTTATTAAATATTTGCATATTATTTGTATTTAGTTTGTATAAATAAATATTTTGCAACAATTTCTTAACACATATTCTGCAGTAATTGATTTTCATTACATTTAATACAAGTTGTTAACTTTGATAATGTTATGTAATCTCAGGTCCTTTTTTAATTTTTGGTATTGACATCAAAGACTTTTAATCAAACCTCTCGACTGTGCTTAAAGTTTGTAATTAAGTTACTTTATTAGCAGATCAAAACTTTGTGATTAGAGTTACGAAATCACGTCACACAAACTACTGAAGAACTGTTATCAAATGTTAAGTTATCAAGAGGGAGCCACCCTCGCCCACGTTTCCGGCGACGAGCGCTAATGACGTCATCATATCGCCTTACAAACGACTGCCGCATGATTATATTGTCACATGAGCATGTTCTGCCTTGGTAAAATATGAACGGTTTGTTCCACATATCTATTTTATGTGAGTGTTCCAATACATGTTAGAAAGATACAGAAAGCTTTTTTGTACGATAAACATATCCAGTGGCATGCACTGAGGTTATGGCGGCAGGAATAGGTATGGCAGTGGTACCAATCCGGGCGAGTTCTGACTTGGTAAAATATGACCGGTTTGTTCCACAAATCTATTTTATGTGAGTGTTCCAATACATGTTAGAAAGATATAGAAAGCTTTTTTGTACGATAAACATATCCAGTGGCAAGCACTGAGGTTATGGCGGCAGGAATAGGTAAGGCAGTGGTACAAATCCGGGCGAGTCGCTGCGAAACTCTACCACCTTGTCAGATGTCACGGTATTAGTGACGATATGCCTATGCTCGCCTTTTACGAGCTGCCTGGCACAACGGCATTCTATTTTGCAAGCGAGCCCGGATCCATTAGGGAAAATTTAGTGTATTCACCTATGTATTAGTTTAGTTTTAATTGTATATTTGTAGACCCAAACCTGTATACTTACATTTATGTTCAAGTTTTATCTCTAGGGTTAGCTGTAAGAAATCTTTTCACGAGATGAGCACGCCCATTGTACAATTTTCCTAAACTTTTTGCTAATTTATGTTTTTTCACTTAAGTACAATAAATATATAAATTATGCCACATTCTCTTAAGGTAGGTACAAGAAATGCAATAAACATCATTATATATACACATTTCACACAGCTCCTCAAAAACACAACATGTAACTAACGCACAAACACTGTCAAATAGAACAAGAGAAAAATAAGAAAAAAACATTAAAATATGAAATCACAAGATAATTTAAAAGGACCAATCAGTACCTAACCATAATTTTAATGGAGAAATGCTCCTTTTTGAGTGACAGGACGGCGTGTACCTTTAATCCAGCAAAAGTCGAGAAGTTTATAAATTGACTACAGTTTAAATAATAAGATAAGTAATAAAACTAAAGTTTATCTATCTGATATTTTTTACTTTTTAATTTATTCAGTAGCATTAGATGAATTAAAATATTTGTTACAATTAAAATTACAGTTTTTACATTATAAATTCCTAAGAAGTACAGTTCTTATAGTTTCCTAAGAAGTCTTTCCTATAGTTTCCTTACATTATAAATTCCTAAGAAGTACAGTTTCTAAATAAAATATTCTGATTTTAAAACAGTTTTTCTAAGCGCTACCGCATCACTATTTTACGAACATGAGCTACAATTAAAATCGTAACTTTATTTTAAGAAAGTCTTGTGAAGTAACAACAGATAATAAAAAGTGACTTCATGTCCGTATCCCCGAAGAGATAGGCAGAAGTACAACCTAAGCACCTACGACCAGACAAAGATACTAAGTCTCACAATATGATAGATAGTAAATCGATTGCCATTACTCCTCCATCAAGTCCACCCAGTAATCAGAACGCAGCACCAAGTCGAGGTACGGTCTCCCGGGAGACAGCCCTTGGTGCTGGCGTTGTAGGTAACAGCCCAATCCATCTAAATAAAGATGTCTCGGGCTGAGTACTCTGCTCGGCCCACAAAGTTCAGTGAAGATGTAAAAAATCGTAACATTAGCAACAAATTATTCATCCAAAAAAAATCGCCATCTGGGCAGATATTCAATCCCTGGCAACGGTGTTTTTATTGTAAAATTGTAAAACATGCATTTTGTTTCTTTTGCCCGACCTGGGGAACGAACCTGAGACCTCATGAAGTCAAGTCTAACACAGGACCGGTACGCCACATAGGTGATTAAACATAATCCAGTTAAATTGCATTAATAAAAAAACTGCAATTTGGTTCCAAAAACTTTACGCGTAGCATTTTGCAACTGGAGCGGACTTCTAAGTACCTCAAATTATAAGAGAATTCCTCGGCTTTAGGGGAAATTAAGGACATCTTTAAGGACATCTGAGGTGAGGTGAGGTGGATTTTTATTTATTTTTTAATAAACTTTTCTAATACAATTAAAATACCCTTTTTACCTTGAAGTCTCTTGATAATGCGATGTTTGTGGGCAGTATAGCATAAAATGAATAGTTTACAAAATAATTAAGCGCAGTAAAACTGAAAAAAACCGACTCCAACTATTACATTGTATTACATACCACGTCGAGATTTGATAATTATTTTTTAGATAGATAGTAAACGTTTTCGAAAGGGCCTTAAATAAATTTTATCAATATCCTCTTAGTAGTTTTTGAGTTACACTTATTAATGCATACATTTTTCACTTGTATTGACTTGATAAGTGAAACATATATTACATAAGTATAATACAAAAACCACCAGTAGGGTCACAATGATATGGGACCACCTTGGAATCATGACCTATCTTTTTAAAAACAAACAATCGAAATCAGTTAGCTGTTGTCCGAGTAATCGCGTAACAAACATACAGTCGAACTGAGAACCTCTTCCTTTTTAAGCCGGTTAATAAATAAACTACATTTATACATTCATACGCACATAGTAACACTCGCAAGATACGTATAGTCTGTTAAATAATTTTCATTTGCTTAGTCAAAGCAGACGACATCACGAGCAGAAGTTTGTGTACAAAATGGGTTAGTGAAATTATCGTAAACTATTAAATTTATAATATTGAGTATACCCGCAATCAAGATATTAGGATGAGGTTTAATTATTTGTTATCATCCGGATTATGGATCAAGAAATCTAAAGCAGGTTAACGAATCGGAAAGCCATTATTGCTCGAAATGCTGAGAATTTCGGGGGACGGCACGTCGGGGACTGCGACAGATTAGTTTTCGTGTCCAAGTCACAGGAGATAGAAATTGACAACACTTTTGTGACAAAGGCGCTAACAAGTAGCAAGATCGCTTCTGTGGTATAGCGGTTCAGGTGTTGAACTTAACTGTTTGAGGTTCCAGGTTTGAATCCCGGGTCGGGCAACAAAAAGAAAATTTGGTTTTTCCATTTTCTAATAAAAAATGTTGCTCGGGATTGGATATGTGCCCGGTTGGCGATGGACTGGCCACCTATTGTGGGACTTAGTAGCTTCGGCTAGTCCTGGGTGGTCTGGTTGTACACCTGCCTACGTCTTCGGGTATATGGGCGTGAAGATATTTTACTTTTAATTTACGGATTTTCTAGTGGAGTTATATACCCAAAAATATAAATGGTATTAGTTGAGTTCGCCTTTGTCACGTTCCTGTTCGGAGTTTAGGATAGCCGATAAACTTTCATATTAGGCCCAACATCCTGACAATAGACAGCAACGCACCCATAATATCTATAGTGTATATAAACCATGGTTCTCTTTTTTATGAGGAGAGACGAATGCTTCTTCATTGTCGTAATGAAGCTTTTTGCATTCCTAAGGTTTTTTTTTTATAATATTGGAAGGCAAAGAAGCAGACGGATTTCCTGATGTTAAGAAATTCACGCCACCTAGAGACAACGAAGATGGTAATGGTGCGTTGCCAACCTGAGGCCGCGATGTTAGTCCTCGAGCAAAATTAAGTTTACTGGCTACCTTACCCTCGAAACCAGGACATGTCATGACGTTATGGCGGCAGGAATAAGGAAGTACCAATCCTGGCGAGTCACTGCTAAACTCTACCACCTAGTCAGATGTCACGGTGTTTGTGACGGTGAGCCTATGCTCGCCTTTTACGAGCTGCCTGGCAAGGAAGGCAGGTGGTCTATTCTACAAAGGAGCCCGGACCAACACGGGGGAACATAACATAGTGGAACTGTTTATGTATAGGCAAGAGCTTACCAACTACCCAAAGAATTTGAAAATGCCATAACTCAATCCTCAGCTCCGCAACGCTCGTTGCGTTTATCTTCGATCTGTTTACCTTTTATAATATGTCGACAGGAGTTGGCAGTAATACCCAATCAATTTAAAAATACCATCATTATATCCTTAGATGTGCAATAGGTCATTTAATTTAGATCTGTTTTATCATCAGAAAATCCATCAGCTGGATTGCATTCCCATACTATAAAATTGGTGTGTATCAACCATCATTCAATAAATAATAGTGGAATTCAAATTGGCTCGAACGCGTCCTAAATTTTACTATTTGTGTTTATATCAAGCGGCTACTAGATCCAAACAAAGAAATAGCTTAAAGTTTTGTCAGCACTTAAATTGTATAGCTGTTATAATCATTAATCGTCGATTATTTGCGTACGCGATACTTTAGTGTAAAGTTTTACGACGAAATAGGAAATCGCTACCACGTTCAAATTAGGCCACATTTACAGCACTGTCTTTGTGATTCAGGCCATTATTTGCTAATTAGCATTTGAGAAGCTGTACGTCGCTTGCCACCTGCCGACTGTTGCCGTGATCATTGTTCAGACAATGGTGATATCAGCTGCAGAAGTTCGCGTTACTTTTGATAGTACCTATCTAATGCAATTTAAAGACTTGTATTATGTTCTAACCAAGTATTTGCACCAAACACGTAGTTTCACGTCAATTTTGTTGCATATTATAGTTGCTAAATAATCTTTCCACCATGTTGGTCCGGATCCACATAGTTAAACAAACCAGATGACCTCTCCGCCAGAAAGCTCGTAAAAGTTTAAATAAAGTTTTTTACCAATAACACCACTGGTACAGTACTGTGCAGTAACCTACCAGGACAGAGATGCAGCGCCTTATCCATTCCTGCCGCCATAGTGACTCTGTCACGTCGTCCTGCTCTGGAGGTTAGGGTAGCAAGTAAACTTTCAAAACAGGTATAACAACCTAGTCATATTACAGCGACGCACCATTAACATCTATAGTGTCTTTAGATAATTTGTCTTTTACCACGAAAAGAGACGAATGCTTATTGGCTGACCTCTTAGAGAAACATGTAGTACGTATTATTTAAAATAAAGGCATTTATTTAAAAATACAATATTTGAAAATTACAATGAAAAATGTTATCGCCACTGTGGTCTAATATTCTATTGTTAGCTTTGACTATGTGAGGTCTTGGTTTCAATTGTCAGGTCGGGTAGGTGAAAATGTGATTTAAATAATCACTGGGCATATAACCCAGAGGTCCGTGGATCGGAACCACGCTCTGCTACCAGTCGCCTCTGTGGTCTAGCGGTCCGGGTGTTGGACTTGACTGCAAGAGGTCCTGGGTTCGAATCCCGGGTCGGCCAACAAAAATAAAATTAGATTTTTCCAATTTTCTAATAAAAAAATGTTGGTCGGGATGGGAATTGTGCCCGGTTGGCGATAGGCTTGCCACCTATCACATTGTGAGACTTAGTATCTTCGGCTAGTCGTGGGTGCCTTGGTTGTACCTCTGCCTACCTCTACGAGGATATGGGCGTGAAGATACTTTTAAATAATCATATTACGTCTGGGTAACGATGCCCTAACGTTAGCCAGCTGTAATATAATTATTTAAACACTTGTCACGTTGTGAGTACCCTCCTCGTAGTTCGAGGGGCTGGCGTACACGCCTACATACACCAATCAACTGCGAGGCTCAGGTTCGATTACCAATTGAGGCAGGCATTTGTGTGATGAACATTTAGACGTCTGCACTTTTCTATGAATTAATAATCTACTACGTTTACGTTTATAAATCAAGCATTTGAATTGATTAATTTGGGTTTAGATACAGGTTGTGTAACTTGTCCAAGGACATATTATTATATTTATTTATTTAACTTCAAAAACAATATGATGAAAAAATCTTTCAAAATTTCTCAATGAATTATTGTATTTTTGCATACTTTTTGGAATACGAATGTGAAGATTCTTATTTCATAATAAAAAAACTAAAAGCGGATGTCTACTGGAATAAGGGAAGCGCTTTTCAATTCCTATCTGAAATAATTAATCACATTTCAGCTCGGGGATTTTACTCACTACAGCTCAGATCTTCAGATATTTTATTATTCAATAAGCTGGTGCCCGTATTTCAGTCTACGTGGAGTTTCACACAATTTTTTATACTTTATTCAATTTCACCACATAATGTAAGAATTCTAAAGAAACCGCAACTAAACTGTTTAAATCTGCTTTGACAATGCTTAATAGCAAAGAGTATGTACTTGAGTGTAATGTCAGTCACATAAATAAACTATGCTTTTTACTATAAATTAGTCGTTATAATGCAATTCAGTTGTGATGCACCCTTTTTTTCATGTGGAATTCCTGAATGCCGTACTCCGTGGGGTGGCTGCTGAGATATAGAAGACAGAGAAGAGTACTGAAGAGCAGCTGTCCTGGTCCAATTGGTTTCCTTGGGGCCCGAGCCCGTCACAATACAATCACACCCTAGCCCATGCCGTGCTTATGATAAGAAAAGATATGAGTTAAACTCTATAAGTCATAATTTTCAGTATAGTAGCCTTGTTTTATACAAGTAAATCAACAAGATACTTAATATTTATCCCCATAAGTCTCGTCAATGTAAATTACTTAAATGGTTCTTTATTCTAAACTATGATGATGTGACTCATAAAATTGTGGTAAATTTTATCTGACCACAGATAGTAACACAAAGATTGTATATACACACGTGCTTGGACTGTTTGGGGGTTTGTGACACACTCTACTTTTGAATAAAATTGAGACTTTCAAGTTTTTTATTTGGGATTAAAAATATATTTGATTTGTTCAAATAAAACCTAAGAATACCAATAAAATAAACAGACATCACTTCAATTTTAAGCCCGCCGGAATACTTTATTAATATAGAAGGGATGTAATGATTTTGCAACTTTCATTTTATATCGATATTCTTAATCCCAATTGATGTTAAAAAAAAAAAGATTAACAAAATATATCCAAAATTATCACCGCAATTTCTACAATTTCCGTCTCTTTCACCGTTATTTATTAATATTAAATATCAAAGATATTGTTTTGGTTCAAAAATATATGTAGACACACACTTATTTGACACCACTAAATGCCCATTTTGTAGCATTGTAAGAGGGATTTCACACGTAAACACACAAACACACCAAGTCCCTTACATGGTAGGCAGAGTATCGAGTGCCAAACGTCACGATCCTTGTAGACCTGCCCAGCTTCCTTCACATTTATTAACCTCTTCAAACAAACACGCTGGTTTTGGAGATTCTTGATCACCCTTGGATAAAACCTGAGCGATTTGAAAAATAGAATTTATTAGTTACAACGAGACTATATCTCAATAAACAGCGTAGCTATAGTGATGTTAAGTGCTTTTGATTGAAAATGTAATATTCTAAATAACTAACATAATTAAAATAATGATCTTCACTTTTGGTGCTCACACTTCAGAAACTGACAGCGGAATGACGTTTAGACACAATTTATCGACTTCAATTTTTTTGGGACGGGTAAAAACTTCTAAACTCGCATCAGATTGTCAGATCGCAAGACGGCGCAGGGCACATGCGTGAATAAGACGGCGTAGGGTGCTTGCGCGAGATCTACAATAAAACGTAGATTCATTGCTGTTTTTGTACTGCTTAGATATTTCCGAAGAGTATAGGATGCGCAATGGATAATACGCATTATACCTACCATTTTTATACCGCCTCTGGGGTCTAGCGGTCTTGCGTCGGGATTGACTTCTTAGGGTCCCGGGTTCGATCACCGGGTAGGGCAACAAAAAAATTAGAAAATGTCTAATATTTCCAATTTTCTAATAAAAATAATGTTGCTCGGGGTAGGATATAAGCCCGGCTGGCGATAGGCTTGCCACCTATCACAAGAGGGGCCTTAACGTCTTCGGCTAGTCATGGGTTGTGCCTTTGCTGAAGCATTCGGGGATATGGGTGTGAATATACTTTTTGAAGTGAAAACTTTTTAGCGGCGTTGCGTACTTTTTTTGGAATGGATATAAACTTCTAAACTCGCGTCAGGACACGTGACCTAATCGAAATTTGTGTTTATTTGTGTGTATAGCGCAATAAATGAATATTGTATTTTACCACATAAATGATAGTACTTTCATACTGATAACTAAAGCAATTCTTGCAAAATTATTTCCTAATCATTCCAAAATATCAAAAATACACAATGTTAATATTCAAGTTTTCACTTCTGCCGACACTCCCGGAGTGCAAACTTTCGTTTTTTTATTGTTATATTTTCCGGTTTCAATATTTGAGCATCAGCAAGCCTAACATCTGAAGTTTTGTGTAAAGTGGAATGACATTTCAGGAAATAACTGTTTATTTTCGGTTTTGACTTTTAAGCAAATATAATTGGTTGCACTTGACTAAGTTACGTACATTCTGTTAATATTTAATAAAAATGAATATTAATTTCTATGACACGTGACACAAACATAATAATCAAGTTTGAAAACTTAATCATATGTATTTCAACATCTTTGTAATAGTTGTTTCCCCTCAATTCAAAGAAAATTGCTACAGGATTCAGTAATTCTTCAATTTGAATAAATCTTTATAGATTTGTTTCTCTATACGTACGAAACTCTAAATTCACAGACTGTATGTTTGCGCTAGTCTCACGGATTTAGAAATCTGAATTCCTGGTTAGAAAACCTTACCTGGAAACCGTACGTTAGTGCCCAGCCTAAAACAGTTTTTAATAATAAGCATAAAGTACATCGTTACACAGGGAAAAGTTAAACCAGCCAAGTAAATAATAGAGGTTCACGCTCTACTTGTTTCTAAACAAACTAACACAAAGAAGCTTTTAGATCTAATTGTGCAATTATTAATACACTTTGTCCGGGCCACGCTAGAGTGCCACCCGGTTAAATACAAAGACTTGTTTTGTTAATTATCATTATTACCTCCCTGTGGTCGCCAAATAATATGTTTTATATCGTAGCACTGTAGAGCCGTAGCATCGTAGCTTATAGTATCGTAGAGCTCGTAGCTCGCCATGATGTATGCAGACGAATATTAGGTACATGAAATATTAAAAATATATGATTACTTCTTATTGTACACAGGATACAAAACACAAAACAAAGTTTATTAAAAATATTGTAGCTTTGTCTATTTGTATGTTCACTTGTAATGGAAAAACTACTCAACGAATTTTTAATACACTTTATGTAAAGGTACGAGTACTGCTTATAGTCCAGATTAATATTTAAAATAATTGTTACTGCAGGAAAATCTTTTATTCGTGTTATAGTAACTAATTGTGACCAGCCCGGTTTAAAAATTGACAATATAAAAGTAAACATAATTGTAAATACGTCACAAATTCAACTAAAGAAAATAGTAAAAAAATTGTGCACCGGAAGAGACATTATGACTTT
>NJDC01007904.1:5186-65780 GCA_002245475.1 Calephelis virginiensis | reverse complement strand
CAAAGGTAACAGAATCACAACTTACAAACATCGAAACCCACTAACTGGCTTTTAGCATTGTTTTGGCACATTTCTTTTGAACTATTTCACAAGTTTTGAATTTTTAATAATTTAACTACATGTCAGTAGAAAGTTTCTGCTGGCTCTTCAATTCCTTGGATCAGGGATGTTAGTTGGAATTAGCACTAAGTTTACCTCGCATGCAGGGAGGCTTTGGAAGCAAATATCAGGAGAGTTCTAAATATTAATATTTTCAAAAGTATGATAAAGCGTCATTTTCCGAATTCACTGTAATTTACGTTGCATTTGGCTTTTCTTGTTTGTTTTAATACAAATACCTTTAAATGAAACAAGCGTCTGCTCTTAGGATGATTTATTTCATCTAGTGTTAGATGAATTTTTATATTTTCATGAGAATCATTGTACAGCATCTCGCTAAATGTTATTCCATGCTTTAAGGCTGCCTGGATACTTCACTTGGCGATAAGGCCGCCTTTGTGTATCTTATAGTTTTAAGTTTTTTTATGTGTTTGTATTTCTCTGTATTTGGTGTAGGGTGGGTAGTTCAACAGTTATCCACTTGTACACAATTAGCCATGGCCATATTTGCTAAATTTGATGTTGCTGCTCCGTAAAACCAAGATATTTTGGAGAAGATACGGCAACTAATCGCGTCTCCCAGTCGGTGAAGACCTCACTATGACAAGAAGTTTTGTGAATATTATAAGCCTCGAAAATTAAAAAAAAGAAGGTAAGCATTTTTTAGTTTCACAAGTTTCAGGTAATTACTACAAAAATCCTAATATGTTCATCCTATTATTATGTCTCTTGTGTATTTTGTGGTATATGTATTGTGTAGAAAGTATAAATAATTTAAAAGTTACGTTAAATAAAAACGATCGAGTGGGAGATGGTCTACAATTAGTCAAATTACCATGTCCTAAAGTTAACCATGGCTAACTCTGTTCTAACGAGTGGCTGACTCTTCCATTTTTCGTTTTTTACAGATGGGCCGCAATAAAACGACATTTAGAAAACGGGGAGGATATGCAGAAGACCCTTCGTCAGTTTTTAGAGTCGCCCAATCACCGATTTCTACAACTAAAACGTTCATTTCACCTATGGAATTCATGCCACCAGTAATAGCAATCCCAAAATACTCTGCTGGAAAAAGAATAATCGCCACAGATACGCAAGATTTATAAATAACTAGCTGTCACGGCGAACTTCGTTGCACCCTTGCAGTTTCTAAGGAGAAAAATAAAGTATTCCTTTTAACGTTTTCCGTGCAATGTTCCTCGTTTTTCTTTTCATTAAAAACCTTCTTCTGACAATAACTAACACAACAAAAAAGGATTAGCCAAATCGCTTCAGTAGTTCGGAAGTTATGCGTTTACCAACACATTTAGCAATTCATTTTTATATTGTAATAATATTCATTGAGAAAATAAATTCAAATTTTTGAAGTTGATTATTGAAATTGGTTACTTACTTGAAATACTCGTAATTAATAACATTGCCTTTAGTTTTAGATGGAAAAAATGTTAAGTCTGGAATTGTATCAGTATTTTGTAGCTAACTTAATTAGTTGTAAGTTGAAAACAATAAAAAATGTATTTCATAACATCGCAATACGTAATTCTTTATTAGATGTAGCAACTATATATTTAATGGTTAAGTGTGTACAATTGTGGTTAACTGTACAATACACCATGATTAATAGTGTGCCATACTATGGACACAGTTAGTCAATGCCCATTTTTTAAAAAAACTCTTTTCTGCAAAAAACACTATAAGCAAATAAGGCATTTTTCAAATGCAATTATGAAGCTAATAAATTAATGTATTGAACCAAAAAGACAAACTAAAAATTTGAATAAATAGCCTCCCGCTACATCATTCAAAAAATTGGGTGGTTAACTGTTGAATTACTCACCCTAAGGTAAAGAGTTATTGTATTGTATGGTAAGTGATTTCAATATTAGTGCTAACCAGTACCCACTAGTAGAGACCACGAACACGGTTTTTATCATTTATCACAACATGAGATTAGGTATCAAACTTCTTTACCCTTATAAAAATAAAAAATAGAAGCGAATAAACAAAATATGTTATATGTTATCATTAAAACGCCAAAACAAAAATAAAGTAGAATATACTTGATATAAAAAGTAAAATTGAGATAATAATGAACTCCACAAGTCTGTTACAAAATATCAACAACTAAATAAGTGAGAGGTTCACGTACTGTGACCAAAATTATTCCAGCGGATGTCCGGAGCGATGCGGAACTACGTCCACACTGGCCGGATCTCGAACCCGGAACCTACGTATTAAAAACCTTCTAAATGTCCGCGAGGCCTGCAACTTACAATGAAATTCAAATTTAATTTTATCAACATTTTTAACTGTAGCGAACCTGAATAATAATTTTACTTTTTTTTGCTTTTAGGATTATACGCCGCTACTGGTATTGTGACTCATATTTGAAATGAAATGAAATGAAAATTATTTATTTGCGGAATATGTGTGTTAAAAAGTTGTTATAAAGATATTTAAGAATACAACATATTCTACCACATTGTGGTGTGCAAAATGTGGTGTGAAAATTACTGTTATAGTTAATAAATGAAAAATGCCTGGCTACAATTCTTCTTAAAATTGTATTCATGATCTTGATCTTGAAGCCAATCTTAATCAGGTAATGGTATTAATGGTTTGCCTTTGCGGTCTAGCGGCAAAGAAATTGGATTTGAATTCATGAGATCCCAAGTTTGATCCCCGGGTCGGACAAGAAAAAGAGACTGAGATCGACTAACGGCTAATGTTAATAATGTATCTCAGTCTAATGGATTTCAAGCAATCTAGATAGCTGCGTATCCGCCGGCCTATCCTATACCTGATTCCCAAAGTTATCCTGTGCACAGATATATTATTGGCAAGCGATAACATAAAAACGGATCAAAATATCAATCTTGGACAACGAGTTTTGGATTAGGATTGATTATTAATATTGGCCGTTAGAGATTCACGATAGACTTGTCAACTACCTACCACATTGCGGGACTTAGTGTCTTAGGTTAGTCATGCCTTGGGTGTGCCTCTGCGTATCGCTTGCCTCGTTTAATTAATATTTCTCTCTTAACACTTATAATAAATAAAAGACATGCAAAAAATACAATATAATACAAATGTTATTCTGAATTTACACTATTAATTCCAAATAGAGTAAAACCGTCTATCGTATTAAAAATACGATTTCTTGTACCGACCGATAATATGACATTTATTTACTAAGCGGTTGACAATTTTCTTGAGTTATCAATATGCAAGATGAACAGTAGCTAGTAGAAGATAAGATAAAAACTTTCATGGGCTCTGTTAATGTTAATTTTAGTATGTATGTCACTGAGTAATTATAAAGTTATTTTATAATAATAATTATAAAAATTATAGAGTTCTTTTAGATTAAATAAGAGCTTTTGGGTGAGGGCAGATCGGTACACTTCAAATACATGGAATGCATAAGACGTTGCATGGATCTCTTCGGTACGAGTTTTTGGGACCCAAGTTTGAGTTTAATGAACTGGCAGGGATCGCCACGTACATGCTTACGGTCAATGACTCCCAAAAGTTAAAACTATTTTATTAAATTTTGATATTTAAGCATTTGTAGGCAGTATTGATTTATTACCCGAATATTATACAGACCCGATGGTCCACTAACAGAATAATCGAGGTGGCCATTTCAAACAATATAAAAACATATATTAATATAAATGATTCTAATTTTATATAATAAAATAAAAGTTCATTTTTTATTGTAATATATGTCGGAGCGAAACACATCCTATCTACTGGCCGATACATGAGCCGCCGGGCTGGTAGCCCGGGAGCATCCAGGCGACTTCAATCCATCCGTTCAGTTTGCATGGGAAATTTTAAAATTTTGTCTTTTACTTTCCTTGCTTACTTACGAGATAAAAAGTATCATTCTATGTCCGTCTCGTAGTTCAGCCAAATAGGTTGTTTGTCCGCGATGGACTCCTAAACTACTGAACCGATTTCAATGAAATTTGCACACCGTGTGCAGTTTGATCTAACTTGAAAGGTAGGATAGTTTACATCTCAATTTGTGCTCAAAAAAATTACCATCCGAGCGATGTAGGAATTGGGTATTTGTAAAAAGGAGTTGGAAACTTGTATTAATGAAAAACCGAAGATACGTAGATATTGGCTGAAATAAATGTGACATCAAAATCAAACCACTATACTGACATTTCAGGCGGTGCTTTTCAAACACGTAGTAGGTAAATGCAACGGATATAAAGCTACGTGCACACCTATGCATTACAATGTAGTGGAGATGTTCCGAATGGTTCGCGGTGTTTAAGTTACGTGATGTCATCTACCGGGCACGTGACCAGAGTTAAATGCCTTGGAGGATCGAAGCGCTACTATTTCAGTATTGATATAATGGATAGGGCTTAAAATCAACTAAAATTTAAAATAAACTTGACTACAGTTACTAAATTTGTAGATAATTTTGAAGATTAGGCATTTATAATGTCTAACAATACGTATACTACTAGTAACACACTACCTAATAATAACCACCTCGTTAACTGAGGGGTAGTGTATACGCCTAAGTTCACCGACAAACCGCTCCCATTCAATTCTCGATAAGGACAGGCATTTGTGAGATAAATATCCGGATGTTCTACTACAAGCATATCATAGATCATACTTTGGAGTTAGATTCAATTTGCGTAGTTTGTCCAATCATATTCATATTGTCCGACAATTTGTAATTAATATTCCAAATATGCTTAATTTGATAATAAGTGATTTCAGATTTTAAATCCGGGTTTCAGCTGATGAAACTTTTGAAACACGTAACTTGTACGTAAATGCGTTGGGTGTAAAGCTACGTGCACACCTATGCATAACAATGTAGTGGCTACGTTCCGACTTCCGAATGGTTCGCAGTGTTTAAGTTACGTGATGTCATCTTCCGGGCGCGTGACCAGAGTTAAATGACTTTGCAGACCAGATACCGCTATTTGCTATAGTTTATGTTATTAAACGTGGAAAATTAGTTGCATGCGAGAAATCATCTTTTTTTTAAGTATTTTGATATAATTTCATTGAGATATTTGACTGGGAATTCTGGAATGACTGCGATTGGCTAAACTATACTTTATGACGCCAAAAATAGTGGAATTGATAAACATAACTTATTACGTTGGCATTCCAAGTGCAAGAACTAACAAGTACATAATCATTTTCACTGTTCTCATTGTTACGGATGAAATATTTCACTACCTAAGCTAGCTTCAAAGAATTTCAACTTACGCATCTTTGATAAGTTTGTTATGAGTAGCCTAGTACATATCGATACCTTCTTAGTAAACCGGGTCAATTAATAAATTTAGCTATTTTACGTAATAACACAAACAACAAGATAAACAAGAAATTATCTTAATTTTAATTAGTAAATAAAAAAAGAACATTAATTAACAATAAAAATAACATTTAGGAAAATAATTCTATACTAAATGAAGAGCTTCCGAACTGTATCAAATCCTTTATATCCTTTCAATCCATTATTTATTAAAATTTATTTAATAAAATTTGATTTGATACTTACAAATTTCTATCCACAAGTTGACTCATGTTAGTATTATATTGGTACCCTCTATGGTCAAGCGCTCCGATTCTAGATTTGACTTCTTGAGGTCTCAGATTCGATACTTGGTTTGAGAAACTAAGATAAAACGTGTTTTTTTCATATTTTTTTTAATAAAAATAATGTTGCCCGAGATTGGATACGTGCCAGATTGGCGACATGATTGTCACCTATCACATTGTCGGACTTAATGTCTTCAGCTAGTAACCTTGGCTGTGTCTTTGTTGGCCTTTTGAGATAACCAATAAAATATGTTTTTTTTAGAATAGAATAGATAATATTTTTATTCACATTAACCTTACAAGAGGCACTTGTGAAGAGTCTATATAATACTAAAAACTACCACCGTATCGGAACGCGGCCACACTCGACAAGAAATTCAGCAGGCTGTCTTTTTTTCCTTATTCTATACAAATTTATTAGTATTACATCACATATTATTACTAGTAAGAGATTGATATGAGGAGCAATCAATCCCAAGCACTCTTATCCGACAAATATTCAGCAATAGTATAGTAACCTTTTTTATACAATTTGACTTGGGCACATTTTTTAAACTTATTTGATGGCAGATCTTTCATATAATCGGGAAGTTTATTGTAAAAGCGTATACATTGGCCCATGAAAGAATGACTAACTTGGTGGAGATGGGACACATGCACAGCAAGATTGTTTTTATTCCTCGTATTAACATAATGTATATTACAGTCTCTTTAGATTTAATCTAAATTCTTCTGAATATATATTAAATTTTAAAACATAATACTGGGAAGTAATAGTTAGAATTAGAAGTCGAATTTTTCTCTTAGGAAAACTCTTGAACCTAAGTTATTAATTGCACAAATGGCCCTCTTTTGTAAAAAAGATATAGTATTTACATCGGCAAAACTCCCCCAAAGAAGAATTCCACATGACATAATGCTGCCATTACCATTTTGAAATTGCACAAAAATTATCTATCTATTTAATCTAACTATCTATCTAAATACCTATCTTTTTAAGTTACTTGCCGGAGTTGCATACGAGGGTCAAACTGAAAGTTCTTAGAAAATCAAAAACTAAGCATTCTAGCAAGTTATTAGTTTTATTATAACTTTTCAAAATAGTGTCCATTTACATCAATACATCGCTGCATTCGATGGAACCATTGAGAAAAGCACCTTGCTCACTCGGCCTTAGGGGTCTCTTCAACGGCGTTTTGAAACGCAGCCACTGCTTCTTCGGCATCCATAAAATGTTTTCCTCGAAGTTTTTCTTTTATTTTCGGGATTAAATAAAAATCGCAGGGTGCGAGGTCGGGGCTATACGGCGGGTGACCCAGTAATTCCACGTCTGAGGTCGCCGACTATTTAGTCGATCGTTTGCCTGTCGGTGTGCGACGAGGCATTGTCGTGATGAAGGAGGATCCTGCTGCGAGGTCGTTTCTCTCGAATTTTTTCCAAGACAAGTGGCAAACAGTTGTTAGTGTACCACTATGCATTAACCGTTTTCTGATCCTCTAAGATAACTGTCGCGTAATGATCTGTCTTTCCGAAGAACGAGGCCACCATCTTTTTCCAACACTTCAACCTCTCTTCACTTTAGTTGGCAACTCTTCGGAAGGAAACACCCACTGAGCAGACTGTCTTTTGGTTTCCGGATCATAACAGTAAATCCAGTAAATCCTTTCGTCACCCGTTAGTATGTCGAACACAGCATTTGAATCACCTCCGTTAAATTTTTGGATCATTTCTCGGCACCAATCACCACGGCGGAGTTTTTGAGCCTCGGTCAAATTATGCGGTATCCAGCGGGCACAAAGCTTCCTGACCGCTAAATGTTCATGGAGGATTTTGTGCACTTGACTCATACCTATGCCTAGACTTGTCCAAATCTGCTGATAGGTCACTCTTTTGTCAGTCTCTATCATACGCCGCACAACACTGATATTGTCTTCAGTCGTCGCTGTAGAAGGCCGTCCCTCACGCAAATCATCGGTGAGATTAGTTCGACCACGTTTGAATTCATTAAACCAGTTGTAAACTGTGGCACGAGATGGGGCTTCATCGTGAAAAGCCAATCGAAGTCTATCATAACTTTCTTGTTGACTTATATGACATCGAAAGTCATAAAAAATCATTGCACGAAAATTTTCTCGGCTTAAATTCATTCTGACGTGCACAGACAATTTTCAATTTGCCGCCAAATCGTAAAACAAATGACAAATGAATGAAATGTATACTCAATATTATTGGTAAAGAGTTCTATTTTCAAAATTTAAACTTATTTTTTTAATATAATGCTTTTAAGTTGCCAGTTCTAAAAACTTTCAGTTTGGCCCTCGTACACTTACAGTACTTTTTTTTTCAGTACATTTGGAGATAGTTGAGTGAAATTATAATTACAAAGCCCTTGACTGGACAATCACTTAATTTTCTTTAAAATCTTGTATAGATATGTATTCTTTTTTAAATTTTTTTACAGCTATATTTGTAGGTACAGTTAGCAATCTTGCCCAACTAAGTGTGTTTTTTTTTGTTTTTTAAAAATTGCCATTTTTTTAATTATTTTTCTGGTGACCCTTGTGACTACCCCTATCATTCCCCTTCCCAGCTACGTAACCTTTTGGGACGCCCTGTATAAGGAACAAAAAAGGTCCGAGAATGGAGCCCTGGCGCATATCCATTGTTACAGCAGCACCTGTCGATTTTACACCGTTATTCTGAACCTTCTGAATTCTCCCACTCAAATAAGAAATCAGAAGGTCGAGTGCCTTTTTTCTAAATCCATAATGGCGTAGTTTCCTGATTAATGTTTCATGATTAACGCAGTCAAATGCCTTGGACAAATCACAGAATACACCAAAGGCATACTGTCAATCTTCCCAACATTTTTAAATTTTCTTCAATAATTCCACACCAGCATCGACCGTCAATCTACCCCTTACCAAACAGTTTATCATGAAAAAAGCCTAATTTGTTAAAATGTAACAACATAATTTTGTTTAAGTATATGTTACTCAGGTTAGGTTGATCAATTGAACTTTCAGATTTAAGAAGAGGTACAACTTTAGTAAGTTTCATTACATCAGAAAAATATATTAAATGAGTAACTAGGCAATAAAATATTATAGCTAAATAAGGAGCAATAACGTTTATTACTGTAGCAATAATTTTTAAAGAGTGTTCCGACAAGTCTAATATATATTCAATTTTTGATGACTTAAATGCTTTAACTATATATTTTGCCTCGACAAATAAAAAATTAAAATTATTTTTACACTCAGTAACATCAGTAACTCTGTAACATGCAAAAAAAGCAATGCTTCTGAAGTATTAGGCGATGAGCTAAGGGCTTTGATATTTGTTTAGTTGACTCATTATACTTAGGAGGTATCGATACAGCTTCATACTCGTGTATCCCTCAAAATATGACCTTGTACAGTGCTGCGCACTTATACTTAGGTACGTCACGACCTTCAAAGTCGTCCATCAAATGAGTTGTATGTTCTGGCAAAAATCATTATTGCATGATCAAAGTGGCTAAGGCCACATTAAAAATAATTATTTATCTCTTACGCCAGCAGGATCTACAAGCTGAGTAAGTTCGGATAGGTCAACACTAAAAGATGTTGCACCCACAGTTTACACCCATGGAGTATAAATATTTTATATAAATATCTATGTCGATGCTATGTGCATTTAATCTTCCAATACCATTTAATGAACTAGCCTCAAATTTTGGTTCTAGTCTCAATTACTATTTGATACTTCTTAACCAGCTTTAAGAAAAATACCATCTTTTGACCACACATCCTTACACCAGGATTATTTATTTGTTTATTTAATTATTTATTGTACACAATGTATGACTTATGGACAGTGATAAACAGAAATGCATAAAAGGTAGGCTGATCTCTAGGTCTACAGATTTCTTCCAGCTAACCCTAAAAATTAGAATCTGTTATGAAACAGTGGAAGGCAACATGCACAATAAATAAATAACCTAAACATAATAATAATACGAAAAAAAAACCTCATAACAATGACATACTATAACACAGTATAAATACTATTAATAAATCTATATAAATAAGAAACCTGAAAGTCACAAATTGTTAAGTGCTAAGTAATATCCTTTCAATACATCTGTTACCTTCGGTCTCATGATGAAGATATCCCCTGTTTATTGGTAAAGGTACTTTTTTTGTTGCCAGCAGACGGAATGTTACCTGTGATACAAGTTCTTATTAAGATTTATGTTAGGACTAGAACTGGCAAGGATTTCAGGGGCTTAAAGATGTAGGGATTTAGCGTACTAGGTCATTAAATTCACATCAACATAGGGGTATTCCCGTAACGTTTTAGGTAAGCAGTAACAGAGAATTATATTAGTTTAGGTTATCAAACCTAAGAATAATGACCCATTTAACATAAAGGGTAGTTTAGATGTTTGAGTACGTTTTATTTATCTTACTCTTTAATAGTTTATGTAGCCATTTACTTAGAAACACTTGTACTTTCCACCAGTTCCTAAGTAAATTTTTTCTAGTTTCTAGTTTCTAGTTTTTTCCAGTTTCTAAGTAAATTGCATCAAGAATGGAATTCCACCAAGCACCGACGATAAGAAGTATAGAATTTATGTAGCCAGATTGACTGATGACAATCTGCATTTAGGGTAATTAAGATTATCACCTACATCATTGTTTACTGATGGTAGAGTTGTGTGCAGCGGATTGCGCGGGTAAGGATCTAGCCTTATCTACTTGTACTGCCATGACCCTGTCATATGCCGGTCTAGAGGGTAGGGTAGCTAAGAAATATCCACAGCGAAATAGCACAATGGTGAACCTTGTCTTTACAACAGAACCAAAATTACTTAATACTGCCCACGCCAATATCCCCGAAGAGGTAGGCAGAGGCACAACCAGAGCACCCACAACTAGCCGAATACACTATAAGTCCCACAATATAATGGGTGGCAAGCCTATCGTCAGCCGAACACATATCCAATCCCGTGCAACATTTTTTTTTATTAGAAAAAATCAGATTAATTATGTGTTGCTCGATCCGGGTATCGAAAACGGGACCTCAAGAAGTCAAGTCCAACATGTGGACCGCTAGACCAAAGAGGCGATTATTAATATCATAGTCATTATAATAGGCATAATTTGTAAGAATCAAAGATAAATCCACTACATACTCAAACTATTACTTTTTTTATTTTACTAAGTGAAATTTGAGACTTCTCATAACAAAAATGTATTCAAGGAATTAGAAAACAGCAAGTTAATCATGCAATAATGACACTGTTCAAGTATTAGGAGTTTAGTGGAAACGTCGCGATACCGCAGTTTAGTTCTTTGCAATGATTACAGCCACTTTGCCGAGACACCCGAGCTCGCCGCCCTACCTTTAGCAACTTCTACAAGAACACTGTGACTTTTAAAATGAAGGTTCTTCTGAAATTGGCGCCTTCGCGTAAACTAGGAAGTAATTTGAATAAGACTGCGGTGTCATTTAGTTTGTCGGATATTGAAATTTAAGTTTTTTTTTCAAGCGCCGTTGTTAAATTTCATACTTTTTATAAAATATTAACAAATTGTTAGCAAGGTGAAACCTTAACGATGACATTGAAATGTTTGTACGATATAATATATATTATATAGTTATTCAGTCAAGCATAAGTTATCTGTTTGAATTGGGATCATTGTCGAAAATTGGTCACACGAGAATCTTTTACAAGTGCCAGTTCTGGTTAGAACCTTGACAATCGTATGTAGTCGCTGGCAAAATATGACAATATGGTATAACAATATAAATATTACCTGAACGCAGTAAAAACTACAAGTGCTACGAAATATTGGAAGTTTTATTTTTTCTTCTGTTTTTGATCTTTTAAGATTTAAAGGGGTCTTAGTAGACCATGAATTATTTAGCATCAGTTGCTATTAATATTCAGATCCTGTTAAGTTCAGACTTATAATTAATTTATGTGAGTACATAATGTCATCAATTATACAGAAATAACAATTTAGATAGCTGATCCGATTGAATTATATAGTGATATGAAATCATATAAGTAGCAGTATAACATTTTGCAATTAAAACAAAGAATTCCAGCTGCCGATGAAAAAAAGGGATGTTACCAATTTGCAGCATATGTGTGTTTGTATCTAGCTTCATAACTCCAATGCGCATGTACCGATTTGACGCGGATTTCTTCGTATGAAAACTGTTGTGATCGATACGGTTTTTAATAACGTTACGTATACTTTTTCTTATATTCGTATTTCTAATCCAAAGTTATATAAACGAATCCTCATTTCGCGGGGTCATTTCATCATGGTAGAACGAATGGGAAAATTTGCTATTTTCTTTGTTTTATTGGTTGTTTTCGGGAGAAGAATCACATGAGAATTAAAAACGAGAAAATAGCAGGAAAAGTTGAAAAAACCACACTCTAATATTGTCCATACAAACTGTTAATATCAAGCGGTATAAAGATCACTGTGTCCGGCTGGTGTTTTTATTTGTCAGGGCTTATAAAGATAATAAAGTAAATGAAAATCCTATCTACCTGTAAATGGTTAAAGCTGTTTTTGCAGTCATCCATTCTTTAAATGGTTATTTAAACGGTTTAACAAATTAATTCCGAACAACAAAATTGTGGAAGAGCATATTCTGTATATTGAAAATATTAAAAAATAAGTTATGAAAAACGAATGACAATGTAAAAGCTCGTGCTCGTGGAAACATATTAATATTTGCGAATAAACAATTAATTTTCCCAATTACAATGTGTTTTTTGCAAATGGATACAAACCAAGCGGTTTTATCACCAAATTAAATGATATTCGGCTCCCAGCGACTTTGACCAGATCATCAGTCCACCGAGTGGGAGGTCGTCCTAATTATTAGACATTAAAAAACAAACTCATTTTGAGTTGTCCGATCCGGGAATTGAATCCGCGATCTCATGTAGTCGACATTAGACTACTAGATGACAGAGGTAAATGTAAAAGTACACCGAGGTAAAAGTACAAAGGCTTTGATAAAATACCACTTCGAACGTTATTAAAAATATATTCTGAGCACGAAAAATATGATAAAATTAAAATATGCTTAAAATAAGTTTTCCCTACAACTCCGTTGTAACGGGGTGAAGGACGAGCTTCTGGAGAAAAATAATTGGTCGTAAGTTGGGCAATGACATGCAATCCTCGGATATATGGCCTCTGCTCTCGAGAGCAGAGCCCAGTTACTGTTAACAAATCGCGGACAACGTTAAGACGTCGACGATAAACCTGTACCCTCAAGATGAACATTTTCCGTATTTGAAAAGTCTTGTCGAATCATGAATTACGTTATTGAAATCATTATAATGTAAATTCACTGTTACGATTAAACAAACCAAAATTAAATGCGTGTGTGCAATCGTTTTTTTTTAATTTTTCTGAATATTTTAATGTATGATGAACCGTAGCACAATAGTTACTAATCTTTACTGCCTATTTAATATTACTAGTGTTCGCCCGTTGGTCGAAATTCGATAATAAAAAAATTTAATATCCTGTTGATAAGAACGCCATCTTCATTTCTTAAGACCAACTACTTTGTTTCCAAACTTTTTATTGCGCCATCTGTGATCTTTTATCGTTATCATCAATATATTTGTTTGTGTGTGTCAAATGCATAATAGTGTGGCTAATGTTTTATTTATTGATTTAATGTACTTTATAAGCGTTACATTGAAAAATATTGGCGTTCTTCACTTCTCCTACACATAAACTATAAGCATGACAAATTTTATACTCAGCGTCCTCGCAATTTTCGTAAAAAGGGTTCCAAAGTTTTGGCATCACGTATTAATATATAGATAACATAATATAGTACATTTTATTGTAATAATGTGATTCCTAAAGATGTGGTGGAATCTACTACGTCCAGTTTTTTCCCAGTGAGTTATATTTTGGTGTCTACCTGCCTTACATTAGGCATTGAAAATTTGATGCATTTTTTTTTCATTTCGGAAGATATTGTTTGCATTGAAACAGTGTAAGACTTTTGAAATAGCATCATTCATTTCGTCAAAATGACCAAGTTGTCATTTCACTTTAAAAAATAGTGAAGTGTCATCCGCAAACATTACTATTTCTTGATTATCCCTTACGTAGTAGAGCAAGTCATTCATGTATATCAAGTACAAAAAAGGTTCAGAATGGAGCCCTGGGGGACATCCATGGTAACAGCAGCATCATTCGATTTTATATCATTAATCTCAACTTTCTAAGTTCTTCCGTTCAAATAAGAAATCAAAGGATCTTTTTTATTATTTTTTAAAATATATGAAAGTAGATTTACTGTCTTAACTATAACAGTTATGTATATGGTGTCCAGTACTTTTTTGTAGATATTAATAGGTGTTTTAATTGGTAGATTTTTTTGTCCTATTATTAATTATTTACCTTTTTTGTAGATATTAATAGGTGTTTTAATTGGTAGATTTTATGTCCTATTATTAATTATTTACCTTTTTTGTAGATATTAATAGGTGTTTTAATTGGTAGATTTTTTTGTCCTATTATTAATTATTTACATACGGTGAAAGACATTTGATGACTTACTTGTTTACACTGTCTTACATTATTGAAGTTTCGGTAGAGATCCCTAGTTTTTTCTAGTTACAAATATAGCCCATGTTCATCAGGGATAATGGAGGGTTCTATTAGTGTCAAGGGTCCGAGCCTTGTAGTGGTGGGGGGAGGAAGTAACTGGGGTCGAGTTGGGGCTCCAGCGAAGCAAATACGGACCGGGGAGGGCGCTCCCCAGTACCTCTGTCCAAGAGGGGACACGAGGAGCCCACACAGGAGCCCGTTTGGCCCTCGTGGGTTGGCGGCTTGCAGGCCTGCGGATGAGGGGGGCGGGCTTTGCATCTAGCCTGTCTGATCGAGCCTGGGGTTGCGGCAGGTATGAGGGTGCCTGTCGTCAATGGAAACCCCGAAGTGGTGCACGCAGTGTCTCCGTGCACGCAGTGTCTCCGTTTACCACTTCTGACTATATGCGGACTGCCTGATGGGGATAGTCAGATCCAGCACCTCAAGGGCAGTGGAAGTAAAAGTTGCAAAAGCGTCCCCACAAACCCGGTACCTGGCGAAGGAGAGGACACCGTGAGGTTTTAATGAGTTGGAGTTTCACATAATCCGCCACTTCCCCTGAAAGTGGCGGGTATCCATGATGGATTTCCACACGTTAAAAAAAAGGCTTCTGATAGTGAAAGAATTTTTCAAATCGGTCTAGTATTTTCAATACAAACAAACGATCAAATTTTTCCTTTTTATTATTTGTATAGAAAGCACATTTATGGTTTATTAAATTTCGTACGTTATGAAATGTTACTTTATACGACATTCATATACGACACATTAGTTTGACACCTTTAGAAGTGAAGAAAAATTCAATTTCGTTACTATTACATGAAGGTGAAGTTAGCCTCTTGCAAATCATCCTCTCCAGGGCACACAAAGCGGCCCGCTATCATACAATAATTTTTATAAAAATATTATCCTTTGTTTAGTTTGACAGTCTAGTTAGGGTTAAGTGTCCTTTATAGACTTTAATGTAATAAGCTTCGGTTAAACCTGAAAAAAACTAAATATTAGTGTGATTATTACAATTTTATCGATAACATTTTCAAATCAAAATTGTGCATTCGTTTCCATACATAGAGCAACCTGAAATTTACTTAAGGTATATTAGGTATAGGCATATATTGAGACCAATTTCATAATCCTTGACCAAGTCGATATATGTAATGAAATAAAAAAAAAATTTGAGCTAGTGTGCGAAGTTTCATTCTAATTAAATACATAGACAATATCTTATGCTTTTATCAGCGAGTGTCAAACTAAACCAACGATAATTTTTTTATAGCATTTGTATGAAATCGTACTGCTTTGTGGCTGCCCTGGAGTGGCTGATTTGCGAGGGACAACTTCATCTTCATACAATGACGACTGATACGCTATTGTTACCTTAATATGTATCTATATATGTATCTATGTAACGGAATCTTAGCACGTAATTTTCACGCACTTTAAATGGTAGGATATAATTAAAATTTCACACACTTATTAAGTTCTGAGAACATCATAAAAACGATTGAGTGGTTATATGAAACCACGGTAAAAGTGAAACTTGATCTATAAGTATAAACTATAGACGCCGCCATATTGGCCTCGGCTGCTCTGACGTTACCGTCACGCGACATGCGACACACAGACCAAAAAATTGAGACGATGTAATAAAAGTATCATTTTAATGATAAAAAATCAGATAATTATGATTATCCGATATTTTATTTATCTAAATAAACACGCTATTCGTATTATTTTTTATTTCAATTAATATCGTAAGGGACATTAGTTTAAATTTTAAAGAAAGAAAAAATTTCGCCCCAGGCAGGATTTGAACCTGTAACCTTTCGTCTCAAGCGGACGAATGCTCTAACCGATTGGTAGCTCAATTGGTTAGAGCATTCGGCGGCTACTGAGTGCTCAGTAGCTCAATTAGTTAGAGCATTCGTCGGCTTGAGACGAAATGTTACAGGTTCAAATCATGTCTGTGGCGAAATTTTTTCATTCTTTAAAATTTATATAAATTTATCCCAAGCACAGGGCAAGTGCTAAAATAAAAATACGACATTAGTATAGTCTTAAAGGACCCTCGCAACAACAATATAATGAAGTAAGCGCACATTTTTGATGTAAGTACAAGGTAAACAGTTATAACTTATGTGGCACAAAAGAGCGGACTACCTACCGGCAATGTAACCAGTGCTTGTAGTTATATAAAGTATTAAGATTGCGACAATAAACCAAATCGGTAAAGACATTATTATTTCATAGAACAGTACTAGTATTTTCTGTACGAATTCAAAGATAACAAATGTTAATAAAAAAATATTTCGAGATAGTCGATCTAAGCTGATCTAATCAAAAGAAAATGTCCGTAATATAAAAAAAAATTGCGAGTAATAATCATATTAAAGACTTACCATTTATTAAATTTAAAAAATGTATTAAGAAAAAGTTGTATGGTAAGGGTTATTATAAGATTTCAGAATATTTAGAAGACAGAAATGCTTGGGATTAATTGCTCCTCATGCCAATCTCTGCAAATTATTTGTGAATGTAATAAACTTTTGTAAATTAGATTTATAAGTAAAAAGACAAGCCCGCTGAGTTTCTTTCGCCGGATCTTCTCAGTGAGTGGCCGCGTTCCGATCCGGTGGTAGTTTTTAGAATTATATAGACGCGTTACAAGAATCTTTATATGGATCTACGTAATAAAAGCTATTTTGAATTTGAATTTTGAATTCGAAGAAATGTATACATACTAAATATGTAAATTTACTGTTTGTTTGGTTAGTGTTCGAAACTACTAGAACGTAATAGTACGTAACGTAATATGACTATAAATAATTAAAAACTTAAGTTTGTTAATTGATCAAGTGAACATAAATGTGAGACAGCCGAGATGACATGCTACGTATTAAAGTTAGATGATAGCTTGTCTCTCGGGCGTCGTTAGTTACGGTCCTCTATTGTCGAGAGATATTGCACTGACGGAGATTTATCTCCCACACACCTAGTTGAACACGCCATTCATTTTAAACTTTAAATGAAAGCACGTTTAAATTGTTTTATGTATTATACTAACTTTGACTTGCAGCTTCCTTTTTTGACCAACTCCAATTCGAATGCAAGTTTTTTAGTTTCTTTTGTATGTTTATTATGTAAGTTTCGCCAAAATATACAGAAAAGATGGTCGCAGATTTTTCCTAATTAAGGTAAACGCAGCTAATTTTCACCAAAATTTGAAAGAACAATTAAAATTAAGTATTTATTATATTTGACTATTTTTGTCCGAAGTGTTATTTATTCTATTTTCGAAATGTACTCACCGTTTAACAGTAAATGTTTGTTAACATTTTTAAATAAATGTAAATTGAGAAGAAGTCAGAAGCGGCTAATTCCGATGTAAAAATCTTATTTCCGAGGCATTTTGTTTCTACTTCCGAGTGTACAAAATACGAAGGAAAGGAGGTGAGTAGCAATGATACATGGTGTTTAATAATCAAGCCTATTTATTATTATCTTTGGATTTTAAATCAGTCTTAGTAGTAGTAGCAAAAGCAAAAAAAAAAAAGATATTTTTTTACTATGCATATAGTGGGTATTCAATCAAGTATTATCATTTACATTTTTTACTAGTATTACTCATAAACTAGTTTAATTGAACTTTTTTAAACCTAATAAATATTTACCCCTTACGTCAACAACAGTACAAAGAAATGATTAATTCAACATTAACAATATTATCACAATACGAGATTCTCATAATTGCACTAATTCAGTCATTAAAAGAATATTTATATAAAGATAAAAGCTATTTCTTTTTATAATATTAACTCCTAATATTTAAGAACCACAAGCACGAAGCATAGTAGTTGCTATCAATAAGTAATGTACACTAACCTAAACATACACAATTATTGTGAAATACTACACAGTTCTAGGAAATAATTGACAATAACATTGATTGACATTAATAGGACATATGTGATTTAATTTTTTTTTATCTAAATGCTCAATTCGATGCTATACCTTCGTACTATCCTTTCAAGAACACTCTGTATTTAACGTCTATTAAAACCACGAAATTAAATACTCTCTTAATCTTATTACGATGTAAATACATCGGAATAACCTTTTATTACCTATTTTATTACCTAATAATATTATTTTACGTTTTCTAATTCCGAGTACTAAAAAGTAAATGATTTTCTAATATTATACTAGTAAATTAGTGTTTAATTATGATATCTTTAAATATATATATTATCTCACTAATGACAGTTTTTTGTACTTAGTTTTTCCATACAACGAATTAATGAAGTACGTAAACAGTCAATATTTAACCTTCTATAATTTTTAAATTCGATGCCATAGTTTACCTCGGAAATATTTTTTTTATATTTATTGGTTGTTTACGTATTCATAACTAAAACTTTGAGTCGGTAATCACAAAAATGTTTTCAAAACTTCATAAAAAGATAACAACTATGAAATGGTATTTCCGTGGTATACATCGGCAATTGAAAACCAGCTAAAATATTGAGCATCTAATGCCGAGTTATTATAAAACCTTATTTTCTTTTCGATTTGTATAAGAAATACTCAAACGTTAAGTGTTTTCGATAAAAAACTTAACTCTTTCAATATACCTAAACAAAAACTCACGTAGTATATCCTTTTTTATGTGAAACACTATTTAGAAAATCCTTGTACTTACGTGCATGAAGTCCGAAATGTATGGAACATGCGCTCGAGTCATCTGTCTGCGTCTAACTAGCCTATTATTTTAAAACGTGCGCACATTAAAGAATTAATTAGATCATGTACATATGCACAGATAAATAGTTAATTGAACGATGTATCTTAAAGACAAAAAGAACATGTAAATTACCTGAAAATACAATATTTTCTAAATAGCTCGGAATTTACTACCTTTTTAAGATTCCCTCGGAGTTTACCTTACCTTACTGCTACGTTTACCTTATTTAATTTCGTAACACACTGTAGATATCTTAACGTACATAGATTACTCGTCACGATTTTAATAAAATATGCAAGATTGATCCAACTTGAAAACTTATATCTCAAAAATATCCCAGACGAAGCCCAATTAGCAGCTGCTTTAGACATATAAAATGGATCCCCATTTCGGGTGGACATCGCCTCACGCCGGAAATGTTGGATCAATTTTGGTAATTATTTTTTCGTTGAGTTAGTTATTGCCAAGAGAAGGTTCTTTTGAAGAAAAAAAAATGTCCATGTTGGTCCGGGATCCTTTACAGAATAGACCACCTGCCTTCCTGTCAGGCAACTCGTAAAAGTCGAGCGTAGGCTTACCATCACTAGCACCGTGACATCTGACTGGTAGAGTGGTAGAGAATAAAGTAGGTACTCTCGCTCGCATTGGTACCACTAACTTACTAATTCCTGCCACCATAACGTCAGTGCTTGCCGTTGACGTGTCTCGGTTGGGAGGATAAGGTATCCGGTAAACTTACATTTGCTTGAGGCCTAATATCTCTGACTCAGGTTGGCGACGCACTAGTACCACCTTTGGTGTCTCTAGGTTTCGTGAATTTCTTACCATCAGGAAATCCGTCTGCTTGTTTGCCTTCCAATATCATAAACATATAAAAACGGAAAATGGATAAACAATTATTTAATCCATTTAATCTGTCAGAAGCTATTAATGTCAAGCGATACGTAGTTTGCCAGGTTGGCTAGTATTGTATAAGATTAGTCAATTAAGATTATTCAAATTGTCCAGTTAACGTGCAAAAGTTAAATATTTATGAATAAATTGGTGTATCGTTTATTTCTTTCTTTGTAGACAAATCACATTAAACGAAATTGAGCCAAGAAACCGCTGCTTTACTTAAGACCTTGACATGACTTTTTGTATTAACTTATGACTATAATATAGAAAACAAAGTAGTATATTGCAAATAAATAACACAAAAAATAATTTACAAATATGAAAGATACGGCAGTATGGCCTCGATGTTTAGCCTGTTCCAGAAAGGGACAAATTATTAATAACACTTAATAATCTTTATGTATTTACTAGACCAGTTTGGCGCAAAATTTATATAAAAGAATAAAAGTGTCAAGTTTGCTATGTTTTTATTCACCTAAATCATATGACACTAGTTGCCTTAAATCTGAATGCTTTTAGACTTACTGTCAAATTAAACGGGTTATACCTTTTCACCATGTGTCTGTTAATGTATGCTACCAAACCATGTATGCTAAAATACGTCAGCAATATACCGTTTTTTTCATACAAAGCAATTATGGATCTTGGCGACAAAAATACACAAGATTAACATTAATATGCTTTATAAGACTAGTGTTTCCAAAACACGATTCATTTCACTTTGCTCGATAGAAAAAAATCAAATATTTAACCCTTTTTTTAAAGCAAAACCCATCTGTCTACTTCAATTATGAAAATATCGACACCAGATTTAACATAAACATAGATAAGTATTATACCTAAAAGATAACTGTTTCAGTTTTTATATTTTTTTTCAAATTACTTTTATAGTGTCAAAAATAGTGATTTGGCGCTTAAAACATTTACTTTAGAGCGGAATATTTCATAGTAATCATGGAACGGCGGAGTGCGCTGATTGGCTCATCTGGCTGACTAAGTATGGGGCCTTAAGAAAGGAATATAAATATGTACTCTTAAGCAAGAGCTGTCAAGTGTCTTATATCACTTAAGCCAAACTTCATACAAAATTCGGGTTTGCTATATATCTATGGAAGATTCGCCTCTTATTACGTACTGTTTATATAAAAGTTAAAGTATCTTCACGCCCATATCCTCGAAGAAGTAGGCAGAGGTACAACCAGGGCACCCACGACTAGCCGAAGACACTAAGTCCCACAATGTGATAGTTGGCAAGCCTATCGCCAACCGGGCACATTTCCAATCCCGACTAACATTTTTTTTTATTAGAAAATTGGAAAAATCCAATTCTCTTTTTGTTGGCCGACCCGAGATTCGAACCCGGGACCTCGTGCAGTCAAGGCCAACACCCGGACCGCTAGACCACAGAGGCGATAATTGTTTATATAGGTACTCTTTGTATTAGACCATTAACGAATAGATTTTGTTGGTTCTTAATTTAGGAAGGTAATAGCAAAATGCTAACGCAAATATCAAAAACTAAATAACTTAGGAAGATTATGACGTAGTTCCACATAAAATTAATCATGACGATATTCTTGTCCACAATGTCGGCGAGATATATAAAAATGTATACATAATTAAGAATAAGCCGAAAACCACTTATTCATAAAATTTATATCAGACCACCTCTGAATCATGAATCACTCTTCGGAAAGAGAATTTTCAAATCCGCGAAGTGGTAAGGAATTAGGGTACATTTTTCGTAGTTTTTCTTCACAAGAATTGTACATATGTTATAGTATTTGAAAAAAATACATGTTCATTAATTAAGAATAATATGTATATATTTAAATCCGCAAAATATGTTTCTCATGTATAAAGAATACTAAAGATGTACAACAAAAATAATTGGAAATCGAAATATGTCAAGTTTCTTCTTTCTTTATTAGGTTGGAAAGCAAAAATTAAAATGATTTTCATTTGGTATAAAACGCATACCCAATATACACCAACCGTCTTATTAATAAGCATGGACTAAGGTAGGTGTACAATTAAGTTGACATTATAGTCTGTATCACATTGTAATAAAGACTATAAGGCGAGGTTGAACCTTGGCGTACTTTACTCCGTGTTTAAGACGGCAAACGTTGTGAACTTGGTTCTACTATGGACTAAGTATATTAGACTAATCGAGGTTGTCCTAGTTGCACTTCTGCCTACTTCTTCAGGATATGGACGTAAAAATACTTGTTAGTACTCAACACAGTTTAAAATTACTGGTCATTAAGAAGCCAGGGAGTTTATTGTCGCGAAATACACAAACTCACTGATGAATCGAATTTCCATAACTAATTTACAATCATGAGAGCACTACGGAAAATCTGTGGTGTAACGCTCGCTGACCGCATTCGTAACAGTGAAATCCGAGAAAGAGTGGGATTGAAAGAAAGTGTTGGTGTTAAAATGCGGAAGGGCATGCTCCGCTGGTTCGGTCATGTGGAAAAAATGACAGATGAAAGATTGACAAAGCAGATATACAATGCGAATGTGGATGGATGTAGGTACCCGGGGAGACCAAGGCTAACATTTCACGATCAGATCAATCGGATATTATCCGAGGGTGGTGTCAAGAGTCTCCGAAACCGGCGTGTTTGTATGAAAAGGGTTATGAATGTGAAGGAAGCAAGACAGGTTTGTCAGGATCGTGAGGTCTGGCACTCGATACTCTCTGCCTACCCCGTAAGGGACTTGGCGTGAAGATATGTATGTATGTATGTATGTACTTACAATCATGATGACGCTTCATACTTCTACAGCCACAACGATCTCAATATTTTTATTTGAAACACTGATGTTAACTTTATTTCATTTAAAATATTATATTTATTTCATTTTTGGAAACATTTGTACGACGGGTTGCACTCTGAGAGTGCCGGCAAAAGCGTAAACTTGAATATTAACGTTGTGCATTTTGGATATTTTGGAATGGTTAGGGAATAATTTAGCACGAATTGCTTTAATTATCAGTATGAAAGTACTATCATTTATGCGGTGTACTATATTCATTTATTGCCCAATCGTACATAAACATGACAACACGAAGATTTGCGCAATCGCCCTTCGCCGTCTTACGAATTTTCTACGTGTCCTGGCGCAAGGGTTTTTACCCATTCCAAAAAATAAACACCGCTAAAGAAGTTTTCACTTCAAATGTTTTAGACTATTAAAAAATTAAAATCTAAGTTACGTTTTATAACAACTAATCAAGTAGAACATAATGGATAAATCCAAGATTTTCAAACAATATCATTACATAATTTTAAACTGAATCCGTTTAGTTTATTTGTTAAATACGATTGGCCATTGAAAAATCCAATACGATATCGTGTTTGAAGTCCGATTACATTGACTGAAAAGGCAGAGAAATATAAAGTTCAAGCGGTGAAGAATGAATTCTTTTCTATTTTGCAACACGGATGCAGCGATAGCGCGGAAAATTTAATATAGGAAGTATATCGGCGACGTCAGCCTCATAAAGTTCTGCGATTCGATATCAATAGAAATTGAAGATTTATGAATTATGTTTACATAGTGAAATTTAATATACTAGTGACATTCAGTTTTTACATGATCAGGTCTTTCCTGTTCTGATTCCTCGAACTACCTTTACATATTACTTTGTACATTGTTGTACTTTTATCTATGTATTCTACGATACTGGCGATACTACCTGGGCTTTATTTTTTTTATTTAATTAATTTCAAACTGTTTTGTCTACTGGATCTTTTGAGCAAATAAGTAATTTATTGCACAATAATATCCGTGTGCAAATTAGGAATAATGTACTTTCGTTATTATTACTTTCTTATTGTATACAACATAATATATTATAGAAAAACTATTATAGACCGAAAAAACATTAGTACAAAAGGAGAATTATATGATGAAAGAAATTTCTTAAAGCCTACCCATTAAAGGAAAACAATAAATGATACGAGTACACCTGGTGTACAAAACTAGCCTAAACAGCTATTTAATGCATATTATATAAACACAAAATAAGCTTAAATAGCCCTAAGAAAATTTACCTTTGTTTTTTGAAAGAAACAAGGGTCACAAAAGAGGAAGTAAGTTCCATAACTTCTTAGCTTGAACTGATAATGATTTCGAGTAGGTAAGACTTGTGGGAAATCGTAACAGAATTTGGATATAAATGAACGACGAGGTGAATCATATAAATGTGTAAAATATTTGAATTGCAATAAAATAATGATTAAATTAGAAATTGATGGACGTTTAGCAAACTTATTCCGTCCTTGAGTTAAGGTAGTTAATGATTCTAATAGGTAAAAAGAAGTTCTTACTCTAATAGCACTAGAATCAATTTATTGAATACTCAGACCCAGAAATAGATATGTGATCGACACAAAAATGAATAGGAAATCAAACATTTCTCTTTGTTCTAAGTTTTATCAAAATAATTCTCGTTTTATAAAGAAACATTCTAACTTTAATAATCTAAGAAACATATATTATATACGACATTAACATAAAGCAGTTAATTTAAAGCAGTTAATTTTAACTGATTTTATTTGAAATCAGATAGATAGAGTTGTGTTCATTACTTTTCAGTTATTCTAGACAAAGCAATAAAGATAGGATAGAACTGGAACAAACGATACTAAGACAGAGTACAATAACGTTCGTTGCCGTTCTATTAATAGAATTCGCAATAGCTTAATGACTGGTTGTTTGTTTCTCGTCAGAAATAAGGTTAAACTTCGACCTTTTACGTTCATATAGATATTTTATATACCTATAAACTTTTATAAATACATAACACCTAATATGCACATTTACACAATATAGACTCGTTATACATATAGAATCGATATAGGAAAAGAGCACATACATAATTATCGTACGCACTGTAGTCTCAAAAGATTTAATATTCTTAACTTATTCATATCATATGGTTTGAACGTGTTCTAATTTTCTTGCCCTTAAAGGCATTTCAAAGAATCACTCCCTCGTCAATATTGACCCTCGTTCCCGCGGGAACTCCCGATGCTCTTTCACAGTCGAACACAGTAATTATGGCTCACCAGAAATGTGTTTTGTTAATAATAGAAAAGGTCGAGCTGGGGTGACCATTTGTCAGGATTTCCTTTGACGTATGCCAGCGTTTCATATATGTCAAATACAGCACGGTCGTTGTGAGAGAATCGGTAAAAAATATTTTTCCTTTAACGGAGTTTCTTAATGTTACATAATATTTTGGTCATATGATAAAAATTCAAAGTGTGAATTGGACTACAATTAATTAACGGGTAGTTCAATTAAAATTTTGCATTTTTTGATTTATAGTTTGTGTTTTACAAATTGTTCCCTAGTTTTTTGCAAGTTACAAGTTTGATTGTTTTGAAATTACAAACATAATAAAATCAGTTTAGTGAACAAATAACTTGGAATCCGAAATGAAGAAAAACGTTTCAATACACACATTAACTTCACGCCAAGTTTTCGTACAAGCTTGCTGGAACAGGTTGGCTAGTACTAAATATGTTCGTTATTAGGCAACCGATTTGACAATTTTTTTTTCTATAACTGACTTATAAAGGATAAAAACTTTGTCAATATTGGTCTAGTATTTTTCACATAAAAACGCAAAGACACAGAGACTGCTTAACTGCAAAAACTCCCTGGACCCTATATTCATATCGAAAGCTATTAAATGTGTCTCATGCATTTAATATTTCATGAATACACTAGAAATCCTAATTTTACCAATGCAATATCTTATACCATTCATTAAGCTATAGGACAGACACAACTTATAATGGAGGAAAATAAAAATTCTTAAAGAAATTTTTTTTTGTTCATTCCTAGTAAGTCTTGTTTTGTTTAGTTTAACAATGGTCACCATAGCCAAGAGGCTATTACCAAGGCCTTGACTAATTGTTTACACGAACCTTAAGAGTGTGAGCACGAGCCGTGCTTCAATTTAACTTCCAGGAACTTCGCATTGTTCGTGAAATCGAAAGAATGAGCTATTGTGTTATACTCGTAATTGTATAACATTAAATAAAAGGTTTATTGTTATGATTAAATACAAAATATTCTATTTCAATTAGCATTGATCAATCTCCTTATTTTCAAGCCCATACCCCGGAAGAGGTAGGCAGAGGCACAACCACAGCACCCACGTCTAGCCCTTTAGCTGTGTCTTTACACTGAGTATACCAATGCCAACCGGGCAGTATATCCAATTCCCAGCAACGTTTTTTTTATATTTTGTGGATGGTATTGCAGCAGGCAAATTTCCGAATGCTAATACATTTTAGGCCATAGTGATGCATTACTAACCTGAGGCTGGAATATACTAAACGAATTGTGTAATGTTATGTAAGTCCGAAGGTTACCTACTTTTGAAATTAGAATACGATGTTGGCGAAAACTATGATGCGGGTACCAATCTAGATGAGTCATCGTAAAATGCTCAAAGTCATAGTCATAGGATGTACCTAACATTGCTCTATAATAAAAAAATATATGTTACGCTTGAAGTTGAATAACAAGTACTTTCACGAACTCCGTATAACTGATTACTGGTTGAGATGATAAATCTGCGCAGCTGCCGCAGACAAAACAATCGCTCAGACAGTTTTATTGGTTTTATCCCTAATACGTAACCGAACACATGAGCCTGCAAATTTATTCGCTTCATCCCAGCTTAAAATTAGAACATTCCTACCAGGATTTTATAGGATTTGAACAAGCAGGCAGATTGAAAGTAGCAAATAAAAATCAAATTCCATTTATTCCCTTGGCTATTGGTATGTCGTTAACCGGAGGTTTAACGCGAGATCCGATGACTCAATTCCTGGGTCAGACTTTTGTCAGATGTTATAAAAGCAGAAAGTTTCAGCTAGCAACTACGTGACTACCATAAAATCAAATCATTTTTACTCCCACGGATATCAGGCAGCAAAAATGTAATAAAACCGGCTTATAAATGTTAACCATAGAAAGTTTCTTGTAGCTAAATACTCTATTTCCTTGCTTATTCTTCATTCAAACAATTCACACGATAAACGGCGTCAGGTTAGCAGAGGACTAGACCAGTCATCATATAAGGAGTCTATAGATGATGTACACGTTACTTAGGGTATAAACTTTCCACCAGGAAATTATTTATTTTGCTTTTCAATCCCCACAAGGAAACGCCATTAATTAAGTAGGTATTTGAATATCATGTTAGTTTTTACTAAAATGCTCCTATCCCGCATTTCATTGGAATTGAATTTGCCCGGATATGGATATGCCTTTTCGGCTTCTGCCACCATAACGACATTGATAAGCATTGTCGTTTTCCCGTGTTCCATGAAACCGTGTCACCGTTAAACTTGCATAATAGGCCTGACAATCGCCCACAGGATAGCTACGGGCTTCGTATCGCAGAGAGATTTCTTATTGCGTGAATATCACAAATGCATTTCATCAATATTCATATCTTTCAAGTTTATATCTCAGAATGCATTGCTTAATGGCATTTCCAGTGCTTTTGAAGCTAGTTAAAAAATGATACTTCAAAGTGGATTGAGGATAAAAAACATTGCGGTATTTTGAAATGGAGGGAAATTGAGTCCGGTTTTTGCTTGAACGATAGCGCTATTGAATTATTCTCTCCAAAAGGCCGAGTGGCCGTGCTCGGGATTGATTGGCACGTGAGTGATGACTTGGGATGGCCCGAATAGAAATTAATCTTTGGCTAGATTTTTTACCATTGGCTATCGACTTAACTCACTAAAATTACTGTTTACTTAATTATTTTAAATCCTTAAGCAATAAATAACTAAACAAAAGCGTTATCACTGAGAGACGGAGTGATAAAGCATCAAATTTAGTTAAAAGTGAGAAAAAATTTGTAAATTTGTGAAATAACAAGTACAAAAATACGTTACTAAGAAATTAAAGTATTTTTAGGAATTTTGAATTATAGCGAAAGCTTAACTACAGGCACTAGCACCGTTACAAAAAAGCATAAAACTTCAATTGTGTTCTATTTCATTTTTGGGTTGCTAATTTTAGGGTTTGGTAGACCGATTGCGTTATAGACCCTCATAGACCGACATGCGTGTCTGTCGATCCGTCCATATTTCACTATCTGGTAACCTCCTCCATAATATATATAAATATTACGTAATAGCCTCCTCTCTCAGCATTCCTTAACTAATTTTCAGCTGCCTCACCAATGTCAAGGAAGAATTGGCACCCGTTTTCTTTACTTGCTTACAGGAATCGTTCGGGATTTGGATAATGAATACACCCATGATCCAACAAATATGATATATCAAGCATATTCGCAAAAACCTTATTTCGAAAAAAAAATATGAGATGTTCTTGTCGTCTTTAGCCATCATGGAGTCTCGAATTTCAACAAAATTCATCAGGGGCGAGACAATATCGAGTGCTGCAGTTATACTGTGAACCCAGTATAATGACATCTGTTTCCCTCCTGCGAAAACAATTGCAAAACTCAGGTTTGAGAGCATGTAATTCTTTATTGGTAGTATTTATACTACCAAAACCAATAATTTATTATAATGGGATATTTTTGTAACTTCAAACTTTTAACGAAAATATTTTTAATTTTCAATAAATGCAAATATAAACTACATAAGTAATATAAATTTATGCTTATTTTAGCTAATAAATGTATTTTTTGCCTGGGTCCGGCTGTTTAGATTTACCAGCTTATATCCTGGCCTAGAGAGAATGGAGACCCTACCTTGCACGTCAAGCTAAACACCCTAACCAGTGGATAGTAAAGTAAATATCTATAATATGTATAGATCATAGTTTAATTCTGTCATCAGGAGAACCTAGTGCTTGTTAGCCGACTAATGTCACTCTAATATATAGTAGTACAAGTACACGTGTCGAGTAGTACTTGTTATTCTCAATGTAAATTACTAAAGTTTTATATTTGCTACAATAACCAGTCCAGTCCAGTTTTGGTCACTTTTAATATATATAATGGCCAGCAAACGTTACCTCAGACTGTGGTAGACTTTAAAGAGGCAAGAGGTACTTATCGCCTTTCGAATATAATATCAACCGCAAACTGAAACATGAAGCTTTTTGCTTTGTAAGGTCACTAGCCAATAACATTTCAAACTGCGGCAACCATTGTCACTAAGGTGATGCAGTACTGGTGATAGTCTGAAAAACTCTAGCATGTGTTATGAATAAACAGTTCATATAAAAAAAATAAAGAAAAGAAAGTATGTTTGTGAATCGAAAAAAATAAAAAATTGACCTTATTATAATAATTTATTTGTGTATTGAGTCTACAATAATACTCGTAAATATTGTTTATCAAAAAGCAAAGTGTTTGTTTGAAAGTAGTTGGAAACTCACATTGATACAGGATGTTTGTTGTACCGACATTGTGTAGAAAAGATTTAACTTTCCCAAGTTATTTTTCTTTCCGTCGCCGTCCACATTGCCCCGGCAAATTAAATATAGTGATTTGTGGCGGATGATGCTTATCGCCTATATCAATGTCGGAAAACTTCGTCAAACTCGCGTTACACTGGCGCGCCGTGTTTGTTTTCTAACTCTTATGGAGTGTGACTTATATTTAGATTATGTTATAGTTTTATTCCCTAAACAAAACTTCCATTATGCAAAAAATGGTACTTGAGAAAATATGTTTGTTGTTTGTTAGTCCAAGGTTTACGCCTTCAACTTTAGCCCTTATCCGTCTTATTAAAAAATGTGGACTAACGTGGGAGTCAGATTAAGTTGATATTATAGACTGTATCACATTCTTATAAAGACTGTGATACCAGGTTGAACCTTGGAGTACCTTACTCATTGTTTATTGATCAGACGGATTGTGTTGAAACTTGATACAGGATTATAATGTAAAATAAGGTCAATTTTTCTATGTACTTTGTGGCAAAGCGAAAAATCTATTACATCTGCTACTATTCTAGGTAGTAGGATAATTTGGTATAAATTTAAACCCCAGATGATTGATCTGGGGTTTGGAGCGCCACTGCTATTAGAGTGCTTTAACCTAACAATTTTATTTCTGACATTGGAAGGCAGACGGATTTTTTGATGGCAATAAATTCACGCCGCCTATCAGTATCGTTTGGTGGTGCACCGCGAGCCGCCACTTCACTGCGCCATTTTTAAAGAAATATATTAAATATGGGACATGGATGAACATTTAATGTGGATGGATTTTAAAGAAAGAAAAAAAATCTTAAAAATTTAACCCAAGCACAAGGCAAGTGCTAAAATAAAAACACCTTGAGATAAACGAAAGTTATCTATACATATAAAAATCAATTGCTGTTCGTCAGTCTCGCTAAAACTCGAAAACGGCTGAACCGATTTGGCTAATTTTGGCTTTGAATTATTTGTTCAAGTCCAGGGAAGGTTTAAAAGATAAGAAAAAGGGTAAAAATGCGAGGAAACTAGGAAAAAAAATTTCCCGTACAAACTGAACGGGTGGAACGAAGTTCGCCAGGAAAGCTAGTAGCCACTAAAAATGTGAATTTCATCTATTATAGATAACGATAACGATGAACTCATTTTGTAGGTACTCGGAACTGTGTATCTATAGGACATAACTACCCGCGTTAACGGGTAAGAAAGGAATTAAATATTTCGCCACGGGACTTGAATCCTCAGTAGCTCAAATGGTTAGAGCATTCTTCGGTTTAAGACTAAAGGCAGCAGGTTTAAATACTGTCTGGGGTGAATTTTTTTCTTTCTTAAAAAAATGATTTTAATAATTTAATATGCAAATTTTCAGGCTTATATTTAACAGATAATGTCTACGAAATATTTCAGTGAAAATACATGAAGTCACTTAAGCGCCAGCATGCAAGTTTGTATATTTTTGCAACATCAATGCATTTTTGCAAAAATTCATTCAAAATTATTGAACTTTAGGTACATACTGAGTAAAATAAGTTTGTTTTTGTATTATTTTATTTATTGAATTTATGACCATTTTGAATATTTTCAACCCGATAAGGCGGTGGTACCAATCCGGGCGAGTCGCTTCAAAACTCTACCACCTAGTAGGATGTCACGGTGCTAGTGACGGTAAGCCTATGTTCTCTTTTTACAAGCTGCCTGGCTAGAAAGCAGGTCTATTCTGCAAATGGCACGGACCAACACGGCTTAAAAATCTAATTTAATTAAACTAAATTTTAATTTTTTACTCTCATGCAAAGAATTAAAAAATGTTATAAATGTAATCGTGGAATGTAATGTATTCCAACGCAATGGATAAGAAAAAAGAGTACATTTAAAGGTATGTACCTATTTCATTTTTGTTAGTTACATTAGAAACCATAATCAAAGGATAAATTGGTTTATATCTTCTCTAAAGTTATTTTCTTCATGCAAATATGCTAAAACTGTTGATAAAAGAAGAAAATGTTGTAAAAATAATCTTCAAGACTTTTCTGTTAATAATATCACAAGCAACAGCTATCAGTTTCATACGCATACATGTCAAACTAACAGCACCCCTTTTTCGGTCGGGGGCTTAAGCCAAAAATAGGTGCTGCATATTCTAAAAAAGACCAAAACATTTCACTTGAAGGGTTTTGATTAAATATGTTTTATGTTCAAGAATAATCCCTTTAGATATTCATGACAATTAGCCCAGCTTTTCTTTTATTTTTGTATTACCTTCCTGTTTTTTTTTGCTTTATTACCTACCTTACCTTCTTTTTCAGTGTTGTAATAAATATTGATTTTATATCAATGAATATTGACATCACAATACAATTACGTTCTTTACTATAAAATTCATGTGTTCATGCAATTTGGTAATATTTTCTTATAAATTAATTTGTAAAAACCATATTAAAACACGTTCAAATTAACAGACGAGGAGAACGCTTTGCTTAATTTAATGTAATTAAAAACAAAATAACCTTTATGGTCTAGCAATCTGGCGACGGACTGAACTTCTTGAGGTCCGATCACAGGATCGAGCAACAAATAAAAAAAAAATGTGTATTTTAAAATAACGTTGCCTAGGATTAGATATATACCCGGTTGGCAATAAGCTTGCCACCTATCCCATTATGTGGCTTAGTGTCTTCGGGTAGTCGTCGGAAGGTAGGTTGTGCAACTGCCTACCTCTTCGGTGATATGGGCGTGAATATACTTCAATTTTACTTTATACAAAACGGTCGTTACATAAGTAAATATTATATGAAATTGTAGAAAAGGCGATTTAATAATTCATTGAAATGAATTAGCAGTGGAATAAAGCTTGCTATTTGCTAACGGCACGTGGAACAAAACTTAAATTTCAATCTCCGACAAACTAAATGACACCGCAGTCTTATTCAAATTACTTCCTAGTTTACGCGAAGCCGCCAATTTCAGAAGAACCTTCATTTTAAAAGTCACAGTGTTCTTGTAGAAGTTGCTAAAGGTAGGGCGGCGAGCCCGGGTGTCTCGGCAAAGTGGCTGCAATCATTGCAAAGAACTAAACTGCGCTATCGCGACGTTTCCACTAAACTCCTACTACTTGAACAGTGTCATTATTGCATGATTAACTTTCTGTTTTCTAAGTTCCTTGAATACATTTTATTACAAGTGGTACCAAGTTTAAGAGAATAAGAACTAACATCCAACTATTCTTTTGTAGTAAATATATTGTTAGTAGATACACAATTCTAAGTAATAGATATTATTATAAGTTAATTGTTGCAAACACAATAGTATTATTTATTTCTATTTGAACAGTTTAATTTAATTTTTTAATTGGCTGATTTCGAAAATGGAGAGGTTATATGTTTAATTCCTGTACTGTTTATATGTATGTTAATTGTTTTGAACGAATTTAAACATTTCTTTGTTTTATTTAAATGAGCGTACTTGCGAGGTAGCTCAACTGTAGCCACACCTAAATAAAGATTAAAGATTTAAAAAGAAACAAAAAAGAAAAGAAAAATTAAGAAGAAAGTTAAAAGGAGGAACATATTTGATTTTTGAGTACTCATATGACTTATTTTTAACCGATCTGAAGAAGGATAGGTTCTCGATTCGTTTGCATTTTTTTTATATTTTTTAAAATGTAAAAAAACATAGTCAACTAATTTTGATGGTTCGGTTGTCTTTTTTTTCAGTTTTACTCCGCTAAAATTATGTTTACTGTTAATTGGATTACTTTTCTGTACCTGGAATAAAATTATATCTATACTCATATTACATCTTTCTCTTAATAATAATTAATGTTCCATTAATTATCAGATACGTGAAAGGAGAAATTACTTTAGGTTTTGATCACCTACTTAATTCAATTATTAAATGTTCTTTGTTGAGCCTGTGAACTTGTATAATAATAAAACAACAAATGTTATTTTGGTTCATAATTAAAATTTTAAATCTAGACTTAAAATTTAAATTTTAAAGAAATCTAAACTTGACAATAGAAAACATACGTACCAGCTCGTAATTGTGAATGTGCAAGCAGGAACTGGTGCTTCTATAAAAAGCTTTGATCCTGCAAGTCGGCATCGAAATCAAATTTTCAATCACACAGATATCAAACGATTCAAACTTTTAAAAGCTTTTATTGTAGAATTTCATTAGATAACACACACTTTTTACACACTTTATTAGTATGGTTTTATTTATTCGTTCTAAGTTTAGCTATAGTTAATTGTTTTGTACACGATGCCTTCCATTTTATTTTCACAGCTTAATTTTTTTTTTGGGTTGGCTGGAAGAAATTTCTTTAGTTAGAGATAAGCTCGCCTTTTGTGCATTTTTAACTTCTCGTGTATTTTGTGTATTTTAGTTTTTGTGTGCAATAAAGTGTTAAATAAATAAATAAACATTACTATTTTGATCGCCTCTGTGGTCCAGCGGTCCGATGTTGGACATGACTTCATGATGTTGATCCCCGATCGAACCCAGGACGTCGTGAAGTCAAGTCAGGCAACGTAAAGAAAATTACTGTTTTCCAGTTTTATGAAAATAACGTCATTTGGGATTGGTAATGTGCATGGATGTCGATAGACATGCCACCTTATTTATGGTTTGTATCTTCACGTCCATATCCCCGCAGAGGTAGGCAGAGGCACTACCACGGGCTCCCCTGACTAGCTGAAGACACAAAATCCCACAAAGTGGTAGATGGCAAGCCTATCGCCAACCAATATTTTTTTATTAGAAAATTGGGAAAATCAAATTTTCTTTGTATTGCCCGACCCGGAAATCGAAACCCGGACTACATGAAGTCAAGTCAAATACCTTGATCTCTAGACCACAGAGGCTCCTTAGTGTCTTCGGTTAGCCGTGGATGCTCTGATAGTGTCTCTACTACCGCTTCAGGGGTACGGATACTTCTACTTTTGTTTCTTTTTAAATATTACAAATGAAAATATTTATAAAAGTATATCTCCTTTTCAACGATAATTTTAATTCAACGAGGTAACCAAAAAGATTATAAAACGAATTTTGTTGATACATTTAAATATTGTTAAAATAGGCCTTATGTGTAACGTTTACACTGCGATTTTGAGCTGTCGGGAAATTTTAATTAAAAAAGAAGTTGAACAAAATGTCGGTGCGTTCGGCAACGAGCAACGCCGCAACTAATTCAAAAGTTTCACCTTTCATAACAAAGCTGGCTTTACGGTTCGGAAGGACGATGTTCTACTGTATACGGTACTATATAAGTGAATATTTCTAAAACTCTGTTAGATTTGAAACCTATGAGGGAATTGAATTAGAAATCTTTAAAGAAGATACATTTCAGCTGTTTCTTCTTCTTCTTTCTTTATATATGGCCTTTATTGCGTCAGGCACAATAATTCCGCCAATGTCTTGTGGTGAAAGAGACACAGGAGAGCTTCTTTGCTTTACAGAATCAAAGCTGAGAAAAACCCAAAATATAGACACCAATAGATTACACACATATCACATGCAGACACTCACATTGCTACAGCAAATATACTCAGTGTTAGAAATTTGCAATAACTCGACTTGCCAATGGTTAAATTTTTATATTGTTATTAATTATGTATTCGCTGAGGACTTCAATAAATGATAAATACATATCAGACAAAAATCATACAGAATTGGTAGGGCGAGGGATTTCTTTTGGGAGGATTTCATATAAGAATATGTTATATTTAGGACAGTTGAAGAATATTTGTTCCACATTTCCTTCGTCTAAGCCACATTCACATAAGGAAGAATTACAAGGCGCTAATTATCAATGTTATGTGCACACACGAATCTTCTAATTTTGACGCAATGCTCGATGGTGAAACTCGACGAAAGATACTAAGTCCTCTAATATCTCAATTTTGACTTTCTCAAAGAGCTAAACCAAAGAATATAACCAAAGAATATTAATATTATTTTCAGGTCATGGAAAACTCGGGTGTGCAGAGCAATTCGGTAGCAGCAGCATTGTGCTAGACATGATGTTACGTTTACAATTATGTATTGCATTATTGAAATGTCTTTGAAAGAAAATAAATGAAATGTGAATAAAATCACTGATATTTTATTATAAAAGTCACATTGAAATTATTAATCACGTGGAATAGCCAGCCTGCTTTTTTCATTTTAAAACTTGGCTGTATAGATAACTTCTCAGCTTCTTCAGCTTACTTGCAATTAAAAAAAAAATACAAATGTTAGATGTCGAGTTCAATTCTAGCATACGGTTGAACGCCAATGTTCCCCAGATGGCGGTCTGAACGTATAGTTCTCTTACTAGTCTGTGCTACTAAGGGACACAAAAACATATCAAAACCTTTGACCACCCCTCTTGACACATGACAGCACAATTGACATTTTATGCATCTTTTAATTGTATAATGTTTGTGTTGCCAGCTGCTACTGGCTGTATTTGACATATGGGGAAAGATAAAGAGGCTAGTATTTATTGAGGAGTAATCTAATTGTTGAGGCAGGTTAAGTCTCCCCAAATACTAAGCTTATCCTCAGTGAACTCATGTTACCATACTCTGTTTCTATATCTAACTATTATTATTTTTGTACTTTTTTTAAGTTTCTTATATTAAGGGTTATTTTAGATTTCTTAATGTATATTTTTTTATTTACGATGTGTGGTAAGTTTTAGGTCGTAAATAAATGTTTTCTTTCTTTCTATTAAACTACAATTGTTTACAAATGTACGTACAGTTACAGATTTTAAGAGTTTACATAAGCAAGATGATCTATTGGTATGTGACCTTACCTCACACTGTGCGCTTTTTTTTATAAAAGTCTCTACTCACAGCCAACTGAGAAAATTTACTGTGAAATTGCCAAGAAACGCTTCTAAATGTCCGATGTAGCTCACAAGAGGCGAGCATAGCTTAAAATGTGCCATAACCAAGTAGGCCACTGGTGGTACAGTGTCAAGCAGTAACTTGCCCGGGTAAGGATCCACCGCTTTATACATTATTGCTACCATAATGACAGTATTTGCTACAGCAGTGTTACTTTCCAAATGGTTGGGATAGTTGGCCGTTCCATCTGCAAATTAGGTGTAATACACCGGGCATAACACGTACCTTTAACAACTATGGTGTTTGTAGGCCACGGTTCTCTCTAACTATCAGAAGAAACAATGTGCTTGTTCACTTTATGATTGCTTAAAAGTTTGAAATAATAATGAGCTTTAAAAATCTTCAGTTTTGAACAAAAGGTTGAAAGAGTTAGTTGATTGAATTAGTTTTTTCTGATTTCAAAACATCAATTCTTGGCCATTTTGAGGAAAAAAATTACATATTTAATGGACAAACACATCTATTGTCTTTTAATCCGTCACTTGTGGTCGCCCATTGGTCGCAATTTGACCATTTTAATATTTAATAGCCAAATATTTTTCTTCATTTCTCAAGACCAACTACTATGTTTCCTGAATAGTTAGTGCACCATCCGTGATCTTTTATCATCAACTTCAATATATTTGTTTGTGTGTATCAAAAGCATGGTAGTGTGGGTAATGTTTTATTTATTGATTTATTGTACTTTAGAAGCATTTTTATTGAAAAATATTATCGTTCTGCACTTCTCCTACACATAAACTAAATGTGTGCCAAATTTTATGCTCCTGCGTCAGTGCAATTTTGTAAAAAGGAGTCATAAGTTTTGGCACGCGTATTAATATATAGATTAAGTTGATACATTTTACTGTACAAGTTTGTTATTTAATGACAGATTAAATGTTAATAGTCGTCCCTGAGTTCGGCCGTAAGAAACATTGGGAAATCTGATTGATATCGCAATTTTAACATGTTTTGGTTACTTTTTTCTTTCCCCGTGTTGGTCCGGCTCCTTTGAAGAATAGACAACCTGCCTTCCTGTCAGGCAGCTCGTAAAAGGCGAGCATAGGCTTACCGTCACTAACACCGTGACATCTGACTAGGTGGTAGAGTTTGCAGCGATTCACCCGGATTGGTACCAGCGCCTTATCTATTCCTGCCGCCATAACGTCATGACGTGTTACGGTGTGAAGGGTAAGGTAGCCGTAAAGTAAGTACTTTTGCTCGAGGTCTAACATCCCCGCCTCAGGTTGGCAATGCACAATTACCACCTTTGTTGTCTCTAGGCGGCGTGAATTTCTTAGCATCAGGAAATCTTTCTGTTTGTTTGCCTTCCAATATCCTAAAAAAATAAAAACTTAAGCGACTTGCTATTTTTATTATCATAAAAATGTTAGCTCCAATATGAAAAAATAACTATCACGCAACACACAACCTAATAACTTTGTTTACAGCATAGCTGTTGGTGGAAGTTATCCTAACTCGAATATTATCGATATTAAAAAGTTTGTGAGGCGTTTGCGGATTATAGTCCGAGTTAATGAAGTTATTTTGATCAATTTATTTGTTGCCTGCTGAGGATCCAATTTCCTCGTCCTGGATAATAATAATATCTTTATTGTACAAAAAAACGTTATCACAAACATGAACATAAAGATAATACAGTACAATGGGCGAGCTTATCTGCAGCTACAGAGATTTCTACCAGCTGACCCGTAAAAAGGAAAAACAGAAACAAACATAAACGTAGACAAGTGTAGATACACGATTTGTTGACTATGAAATACTTAACCAAATAATAATAAATATATATATAAACAAATATGTAAATATATACATAAACATATATACGATATACATGAACATAAACCTACGTAGACAATGTACACATATATAAGTATACATAATTATATACATAACTAGAAATTCAAAGAAAAAACAGACGATGATTAAAAAAAATCAAATTTGTGAGAGATAGTGCTCTTTTAGTAGTTTCTTAAAGACAAATAATGTTTCACTGGCCCGAATTTTATCAGGTAAAGCATTCCACAGCTTAACAGCACGAACAGTGAATGACTGAGAATAAAAAGCAGAGTTACTAACAGGGAAACGTAACAAGGTTTTAACACGAGGACGACAAGAAGATTCAGTGGAATGTAGGAACTGAAAAGAATCACGGAGTGTATCTTAGTAAATTTATTCAAACAATTAAGTAATAAAAAAAATGTAAGTGATGTATCCATTATTAAGTAGGTATAATCAAATAATTACTATTCGGGTCGTGATAAAATTGATATGCAATTAATTCAAATCTTGACTAACCTTCCCTAGTATTGGGTCCTTAGATATGACATTAAAAGGTTAAGTTTTATCACACAAATTTCTTTTTTTATTTAACCAGGCGTTGCTTTGCGGAAATCCATTATAACAGATGTAAAATAAGCCTTTATTTTGCTAATTCCGCGTAAGCAGTGTAACTGTTGTGGCAAATAATCCTCCAAACGACACAGAATGTGACAAGCCTAACTGACGTTCCCACCACCCAAGTACGCGACCAGAACACGAATATAGGAAGAGCTCGGGAAACAATATAAATTGTCAAGTTCTTTACATGTGTGTGGTGGGAGGTGGGCTACAACCCTACCTAAAGTTCCCACCTCCCACCTCCGCGACCAGATCACAAATAGAGTCCGAACACGGGAAATAAAACCAATTGTCATGTCCTTCGCCAACTTTGTCGAAGCACTCACCACAGAGAACACCAAATCGCACTCGACGTACGTTTCGCTTCAACACCGAGGTATCCTCAGGAAATCTACCGTACCGTACAAACGACGACACACGAGTCCGAGTACTTTAGGTAGGGTTGTCACATGTAAAGAACGTGACAATTTATATTGTTTCCCGAGCTCTTCCTATATTCGTGTTCTGGTCGCGGAGGTGGGTGGTGGGAACGTCAGTTAGGCTTGTCACATTCTGTGTCGTTTGGAAGATTATTTGCCACAACAGTTACACTGCTTACGCGGAATTAGCAAAATAAAGGCTTATTTTACATCTGACACAAATTTCTCCTTTTTGGACAAGAATTTCATACTTATATAGCTGTTTCCTCATACGTGTGTGTTGTTTACCGTCATTAATAATTAGGACAGACATCCATCTGTCAGCGAAGGGAAAATCTAGCGGCTGAACAATCGAAACTGGTTAATCGCTCTACGTCACTGGTGTTTAACGGTATCGCTAGGCCACACACTGCATAAAAGACGGCTATCAAATTAGAAAAGCTTCAATTGGAATGTCTAAGACATCCACCATATTTTCTGGACCTTGCTCCAACATGTTGTATGATGAAATTGGGATAACTTTCTTGCAAGGAAAAAAAATCTGCTGAAATAGAGCAGTCCAAACTGCGTACAAAGATTTATTGACTACCGTCCGAATTAGTAAAATTTGCGTAGTAAAATAATAAGAAACTAGTACCTATAACACGGCAAAAGTGCAAATATGACAATGGTCCAAATGGAACTTTGATTTAATAAAAGTATTATGGAATATAAAAAAAGTAATAAAAATAACATCGACTTTTTTTTCCTCCCATATAAAACGTCATATAAAGTATCTTCACGCCCATATCCCCGAAAATGTAGGCAGAGGCACAACCAGGGCACCCACGACTAGCCGAAGACACTAAGTCCCACAATGTGATAGGTGGCAAGCCTATCGCCAACCGGGTACATTTCCAATCCCGGCCAACATTTTTTTTATTAGAAAATTGGATAAATCCAATTTTCTTTGGAAAAATCAAATTTTCTTTTTGTTGGCCGACCCGGGAATCGAACCCGGGATCTCACGCAGTCAAGTCCAACATCCGGACCGCTAGACCATAGAGGCGAAAACGTCATATAAATTAATAATAACGAAAACAAACTTTTTGATCTTGGCCGAGTAGTGGCCTGATTAAGGAGTCGTTTAAAAATTTAAACGATACTGTATTGGAGGCAACATGTAATTTTAACTATTTTTACAAGTGACTTGATTCCGCAACAAAGTTCATGTCTAAATGACTGAATATAAAAATATTTTTATTTTACATTTCGTTCGGCAATTACAAATCGGTTTGATTCCTTGGCGCTGTTTAAAAGGTTGGCTCCCTCAGTTTTATCTACCGCATCTATCATGGGGAATGCTTTGAGGACTTGTTTGGTGTAATTCCAGCCGCTGATTTCTGACCTTCGGACATCGCAACAGAGTTTAAAGTATCGTGCCCATCATCCTAATGCATGGCGATGGCGATCTACAACTGTGCGACTCCGAAGACATTTCTTACTTCGCGCAACACCTTTGTGGAATCAGTTACCGAAGGCGGTATTCCTATACGATTATGGCTTAGGGACCTTCAAGAAAAGAGTATACTCATTCCTTAAAGGTTGGCAATGCATCTGTGATACTCCTGGTGTTTAGAATGTCCTTGGACGGCGGAGATCACTTTCTATCAGGTGACCCACTTGCTCGTTTACCTCCTCTTGTATAAAAAAAAATAAAAAAAAGAAATTACCTCAAACACTGACACTCTCCAATAATTCTAAGTAAGATTTAAAGTCCAATATTTTTACTTTTACAGCTCCTTTTATTGCTACAAAAGATATTATGCTCTGAAGGTGAATTCCGTAAACTTTCACTTTAAAAAAATTAGGAGACAATAGAATTTGAAACAGTAGAAGTGTTATATTTTAATTGTCCACTTGTGGTTTGTTTCGAGAAAATGATACAGCTGTTGTTAAACACAGGCGCGTAGTTGTTATACCTATAAACTTGTTGAACATTGTTAAAACTTTTAATTAGAAGTGGCCGACAACTTCTGTTTGTTGTTTCAAACTCGATAACTGTCTATTAGGGTTCCACGTGGGAGTTAAAAGCTTATTATTAACAAAAATTAGTGTTTTATTTCTTAGTTTTACAGCATTCATTCATCCACAGGCAGATAAAACTTTACTTAAATAAAAGTAATAATCACATAATATTCTAAATGTGCTGAGTAACAGTTAACATTTTATATTGGTCCACTAGGTACTCTTAAAATAAATGACACCTAATAAAAATGTATAACATTTATTTATAAACATAATAAAACATTTCATTGCTATATTAAAATTAAGAAAATAGCAAATATTTGTTATAATTACTTACCATAATTATTGTTACTAAATAAAACATTTCAATTTATACTGAAATTGAAAAATATATTAAGTAATTGCTACAGTTACTTATTAGGTATAATTAAAAAATATAACAAATTCAGTAATGTCTATATTAATTCATATGAATTTATTCGCTAAATAATTCCAAGTAAAACTGCATCGAGATCATGTCACAACAAGAAAAACATGCAAAATATACCTCAAGATAAACACAAATCTTTCTTAATCCCAAAGGTATCAATTTATAAGCTTGTGTTATGCCTCGTGAATTATCGTCAACGTTATGTTTGCATGCTCTCTGTTAACGAGATGACCGGAGAAATAAAAAGAGCAAGCATCATGTACGGTTCAAAAAGTCCATTAATAGACGCTTGTGTCAAACAGATTCATAAATCATATCGGATCTCTATCCCAGAGCAAAAACAGGCGATTGTACCTACCTCCATTTGTATCCCGACCCTTCATACATAGGGATGGACTCAGCCCTCGCTAAGTAAGAAAAATGATTTGTGGAACTATTGTACCATTCAGTATTCTATTAGGCAAATGCTTTCCGTGTCGTTTCAGTTATTGCTAGTTATTTTCATAAGACCCCAGTTTTTGCTACAGTTATTCGCAAACTGCTTCTTTTTAGAATCTGGTATCCTTTTTTTGGATTACCTAACAAAAACTCAATAGTTTTTCTTACTTCGAATCATTATTATTAATAGCCTTTTATTATTATTAATGGTATATTATAAAACGTTTCAGTTTTTGTGGTGTCTGCTGACAATAAGCTAACTCCAAAAGTGGCCACTTGTGAAGTTGAAAAACTTTTGTTATTGCTTGACCAACATAATACGACTTTCAATATTTACATGTTGTATATTATTAACGGTTTATTGAAAGCAATTGTTAGGTAGCTAGTTTTATATCAAGTATTTTTTTTTATTTTCATTTTTTTTTAATTTATAAGAGTTCCTGAATGTATGAGAGCAGGCCACAAAAAGTTTTAGTTGCGAAAGCTGTACTTATTTTTTTTGACTTATATTTATCTAAAATTTATCTAAAAGACTCATTTTTATGCAAACTTTCATCCCGCTTTTCAGCACTTGAGGAATGGATTTTTTGATTAAAAATTTAGTTCATGTTTTGATCTTGGGCCTTTATTTATAAGAATACCAAATTTCATTGAAACAGGTCCAGCAAACCAAAACAGACAAACAGACATTTACAATTATAATAAATAAATATCTCTGGACAAGTTACACAAATTGAATATAACCCCAAAGTAAGCAAATTATATGCGTGTGTTATGGGTGTTAGCCAACGATACTAATACATAGAAATACTTAAATAGATAACAAGAATAAATTTAATAAACACCCAGACCCGGAAATGTAGACATCTAAATGTTTATCACACAAATGCTTGCCCCCGTCGGAAATCGAACCCGTGCCTCGTGGTTGGTCTGTGTAGTTAGGCGTATACGCTAGCTAACTGTATTAAATGATGTAAATATTAAGGAGTAAACTAAGGGCCACATTCAGAGGCATAACATATTAATTTTTTTAACACAAACATGAAAATAAAAAAAACGTGTCCAAATGCCGATCTTATGGCTTAAAGTTATCTCAGAATAACATAGTGAAACAATTAAAGGTGGGAACACAACAACAGTGCTCGTAACAAAACTAAAGAAAAAAGAAAATATAATTGAGCATAAACAAAATAATACATTTTACTAAAAAGTACTCTGATAGAGTATAAAAATGATTTATATAATTACAAAGTAATATACAAGCAAAAATATTCATATAAAAACATACACATATACACAAATACACATATACCTTTTAATCAGTCACTAAGCCGATATTTTTTATAACATTCTGCTGTACAAAAATGTGACGTAATGTCACGTTCGTTATCTTTTTTTACTATGCTTATTTCTAAGGCTACCGAGTATAAAAAAATATTTACCCTACTCTACATTTACTTTTCTTGTTGCGTTGCTTTTCCTCGATTTTTACACTATTTTCAGTTTTAGTCAATGCTTGTTTCTTTTATGCCCCATCATGTGCACCTAGTTTTGCACCTTTATTTTTTGCTTTTTTCACCTTTATTATTTGCTTTTTTCACCTTTATTTTTTGCATTTTTCGCCTTTATTTTTTGCTTTTTCCACCTTTATTTTTTGCTTTTTTCACCTTTATTTTTTGATTTTTTCCAGCAGGTTATGATTTTATGATAAAAAATTATTTTCACTTACCAAAAAGCTACGTAAAGTCAAGTCGAATAACTAGTATTCCAAAAATACATTAAGCGCTAGTCCAAATGTAGGATCTAATAAAACCTAAAGAACTGAACCACATCTATCAAAAAATACCCTCGTAAAATATTATTCAGACAGATTGAAAAATGATCGCCACAAAAAGGGCGTAGTAGTGCCAACTGCTGTCGTCAATCTACATAAACATACTTAACGTGCATCCGGATTTCCACGTCAAGCCTTTTGACGTATTAGCCGACGGAAATACACTGTTTGTAGTAAGCGTAGTTCTAGTAAAGGCCATCTCACAATGGTTTAATGGTTTATGGTTTACTGCAGTTTTTTAATATAACACAACTAATGGGTTTCTTATTTTTTATGTAATATGTCACTTTCTCCGCCTTAGTCGCCTCTTTAGTCTAGCGCTTCGGTGTCGAACTTAACTTCTTAAGGTCCCGGGTACCATTAAAAAAGTAAATATGTGTTTTATTTTTAAATAACGTTGCCCAGGATTAATATGTGGCCGATTGATGATTGGCTTGCTACCTATCACATTGTGGGGCTTAGTGTCTTCGCCTAGTCTTGGGTGCCATAGTTGTGTTTCTGCCTACCTCTTCGGAGATATGTACAAGAAGATTTTTGAATCGAATTTTTCAAATGAATCGGAAAGTTGTGATTTTAAATTTCTAAACGAATTGGTTGTACCTCTGCCTACCTCTTCGGGGATATGGGCGTGAAGATACTAAACGAAATGAAAAATTGGAAGAATAACTGATTTTTACAACAACGAACTACAAAGAAGCAGATGGATTTATTGGTATTATAAAATGTATTCTTCAGATTTTGATCAATTAATTTAAATTTGAAGGTCTTTCGATATTGATTCATATCTTTTCAAAAGTGATAAAAAAACACAGACAAATTAAAAATTTTCTTTTTATATAGTATGTATATGTGTATTTCTATTTTTAATCTTGTTTTATTATAATCACCGTCATCATCATTGTCATTGTAATTGTTTCATTTTATAGGATTTTAAACTTAAATCGTCGCGAATTAATAACATTTTTAATTATTTATACGGGATACTCACGATCTCTTTTTATTTTACTCTCTTTTTATTTACAAATAAAATAAAAAGAGATCGTGAGTATCCCGTATAAATAATTAAAAATGTTTCATTTTAGTCCACGGATATTTAAAATGTTTTTAGCAAATAATTTGTTCAAAAAACCAAGCAAATAAAATGAAGACACAATGTACCAATAAATGGTACCTTTTTTGACGCCGTACTTTGTTTATATTCTTTTATTAAAATAACTTCAAATACACATTCGCAAGTACTAAAAATTGAGTATTCTGTAAATAGAGAAACTCGTTGCATAAATGAATATACAATTCTTCTTTATACTGAAAAAAAGTAGTGTTACCTTCATATTTCTAAACTGTATCTAAATTTGAAAAGCTCTATCGATAACAATTACGGCTTGTATTTGCAAAGTTTATTTTACATACATATTTGAACAATTTGTGTGCAATTCTCATATAGCCTATCTAATTTATTTGCGGTAGGGTTACTCTTGAATCTCGATATCATGCGAATTGGAAATTGGAATCGTATATGTCACTTTAGGTACTTTTGAACACAGTATAAGGGGATTATTAACATTTAGTTACAAATAAATTCAACGAATAGGATAAAATAATTTACTATTTACTATTAGCTAAATGTCAATAATTCGCCAGAATTGTGTTCAGGAGTACCTAAAATGACATATTCGATTCCAATTTCCAATAATGCATGAATCGAGAGTCGAGAGTAACCCTACAGATTAGTTTTATTGATTTAAGGTTTATTAAAATAGATTGATTATAGATTGTGCGAATTTGGGCAAGTACAACACATGCTTTAATAAAGTTATAACTATAATTAAACTACTATAAAAACTATAAAAATAACAATAATTAAGGTAAACTAACCTTATTGAGCAGTTATGATTTTAATTAAAATTGATGTTTTCGTGTCTCCATCTATTTTCATAAAATATGATGGAGGTTTTAAGTGAGACCGCTATATTTCTATTAATAAACACGAGATTCAAATTGTAATATTAGTTTTTATAATATATGTTAACAAATATACGATAACTAAAAAAATACATATTTAGCATTAAAGATGATATTTCAGAAACACAATTGTGATAGGTTACCTAATCTATATAATATATACTTATATAAAATATAACTGGGATTAAATTATATTTATCTGTAATTATTGTTTTAAAGCTTTTGTGTGAAATAAAATAAGTAACAGTGTCATTTTTTCAATTTGCCTAAGATCAGCATGCGTGAGAAATAATTAAATTATTTGTTTATGTACGCCTTTCACAACCTACTTCATTGGTTAACTGAAATATATCGCTGGATTATTCCACTAATTGTACGCATCCCAGTCGTTGTCGTGTTGGTCCTAGAGTCATTTTAATTTAGGCCTTTGGATTCCCCATGTTGGTCCTTCCTTCCTGCCAGGCAGCTCGTAAAAGGCGAACAAAGAGGTGGCAGAGATTCGCAGCGACTCACCCGGATTGGTACCACCGTCTTACCTATTCCTGCCGCCATAAAGTCATGACGTCTTCCGGTTTGAAGGGTAAGGTAGCCGATAAACTTATTTTTGCCCAAGGCCTAACATCCCGGCCTCAGGTTGGCAACGCACCATTAGAACCACAGGTGTCTTTAGGCGGCGTGAATTTCTTATCATCAGGAAATCCGTCTGCTTGTTTGCCTTCCAATATCATAAAAAATACCAAGCTGACAGTTCCAATAGTTTACTATGACCGAAAAGATTGGTACGGATTTTTCAATGGCAAGAAATTTGCATACTACTAGTTGTTTGCCTACCACTGGTTTTTCTATTTATGTGGATACATATAAAATACCGTTACAATCAGATTTTTAAAATTAAATATCTCTGTTCGCATAAATTTTAATAAACCAAAATAAACTTAACCTCAGACAGCATTTAAACCCGTAATTTTCATCTCTCGCTGTTAAAAATCGCTGGTTAGTGAGACACAAAGGGTTCGAGTTAATGTACATATAAGCATGCAGACATATTATCTTCACGACTACATCCTTTGCGTGGAATTGAGTGCTAAGTGTGTCACGATACTTTCAGACCAGTCTAGCTTCCAATATAAATTTATTTGCTTTTCACACGCGGGTCCCCTAGATGTCCTTGGTATTTCCAAACATCTCAATTTGCAACGTAATAGGTATTTGTTTTTATGACAGTTATGCTAACGTTAATGTTTACTTTCGCACGTGTGATACACTCCAAATATGTTATAGACTACGTAGCACGCAACCTGCAAACTTGTGAAAATTTATCTCAAACACGGGAAATGTGCTAAAATTCAAATGTCTCAAAATTTTTTGTACAAATTAATTAAATTATCTTATAGCCTAAAAAGAAATTCAAACTACAACTTTATCTAATAAGGTAACAAGATAAACCTGATTCTGCTCCGTGGTGCCACTGAGCCGGTTCCTCTAAAAATACTAATAAAACTGAGCCTTAATCCGCCCTTTTGGGGATAAAGTGAACGAACTGATGAAATCTAAAGGTGTTTGCTAATAAACCTATTCGTGAAGCAGTTCTTTGAGGACAACTTCTTTGTGATAGTTACTGACATAAGATCACAAACAAGTACGTAGCTCTGCTGGTGGTAAAAGCAATCCGTGGCCAAATGACACTATAGATGGTGGGTGGATAGGGTGCTGCAGGTCCGGTTACCCTACTCTTCAAACCGGGACATGGAAATGTTATTATGACAGCAGGAAAGAAAGGCGGTAGATCCCTACCCGGGCAAGTTGCTGCAAAAGCACTTCACCACCAGGTGGCTACCTATGTCCTATGTTATCTATTCTAGCCGCTTACCAGTTGCCAGACATAGAGACAGCTGGTCTTTTCCACGTAAAGGACCCGAAAATCAACTATTTGTAATTTAAAAAAATGAAATAACTTTGAAATTTATTTATTTTAGACCAAGAGAGAAAGTATCCCCGTCTCTTTCTACGGCGCGGTAAAAATGTATGTATGCCTTCTGTTTCATTTAGAGGGCGTAGGGCGCTTGCGAAAATGTTCATGTTGTCATGTTTGTGTACCATAGCGCAATAAATGAATATTGTAGTCTACCACATAAGTGATAGTACTTTAATACTGAAAATTAAACCAATTCGTGCAAAATTATTCCCAAACCATTCCAAAATATCAAAAATGCACAACGTTAATATTCAAGATTTCACTTCTGCCGGCACTCCCGGAGTGCAACCCTTCGTTTTTTTATGATTTATTTTTTATTTTTATGATATTGGAAGACAAACAAAGAGACAGATTTCCTGACGGAAATTCACGCTGCCTAGAGACAATAAAGGTGGTAATGATGCGTTGCCAACCCGAGACCGGGATGTTAGGAATGGAGCAAAAGTAAGTTTACCGGCTACCTTATACTGTAAGCCGGAACACGTCATGAAGTTATGGCGGTAGGAATAGGTAAGACGGTGGTACCAATGCGAGTGAGTCGCAGCGAAACTCTATCACCTAGTCAGATATCATGGTGTTAGTGACGGTAAGCCTATGCTCGCCTATTAAGAGCTGTCTGGCAGGAAGGCAGATAGTCTATTCTGCAAAGGAGCCCGGACCAACATGGGGAAATACAATTACCTTTTTGTAAAATCGTATTTCAATAATAGACGAGTACATTAACTTTACTGCTTTATACAAAGCTAGATAGATATTGAAATTATGAATACCCCAAAATATACATCTCCAAAAATGTTCCAAGGTGTTTGGCAGCACCAATCAGCATTAATGTGTTGAGGAATCCATAATTATTATCGGTTAATAAGTGTATTAAAGTATTTAATGTTACTTGTACGTATAAATTATTTATTTTCTCTTTAATGAAAGAAACATGACTGAATAATATGATATAATAGTTAGTAATAATAAATTAATAATTGACGGTTTGTTATTATTGAAATTTATCCTAGTTTCAGTTTGCAAGACAACTTACTGTCCAAATTAGTTTATAGAAGAAAACATGAACGGATTGGTGCGCATACCTTTAGTATTAGTAGTCCGCGCATCCGTCGATATATTTTAATTAGACGAGCCAAAGTTTCTGTAACGAAGAATAACTTGGTGAAGATCTTTTGAACTTATGAATTGTATTCTTGTTCCAGTGCCTACGGCTGATTTACGAAGTAAGTTGCGAAAATTTTCGTTTATGTTACAAGATATTACCGAAATACGCGTTCTAATTACATATCAATTAACGGCCAATATTAATAATTAATCCTAATCCAAAACTTGCTGTCTAGATTGATATTTTGATCCATTTTTATGTTATCGCTAGCCAATAACATATCTTTGGACAGGATAAATATGGCAATTAGGTATGGAATAGGCCGCCGGATACGCAGCTATCTAGATTGCTTGAAATCCGTTAGATTGAGATACATTATTAACATTGGCCATAGGTCAATCTCAACTGGGTTTCGTACGAGCAAGTCGTACGATTTATCACTAACATCGTCATTATCTTAAGGTAGTAGAGTTTTGTGACGACACACCCAGATAGGTACCACCGGTAGGTAGCGTTTTTATACTGAAACCAGGGTTACATAATATATAAGAGGCTTCACATCCCAGTCTGAAGTTGATAACAATGATAATGCAAAATTGTCACATTTTCAGATTTTTTTTATTTTTAGAAGTTTTTCCGTCCTTTTAATCACTACTTTTGGTGGCCATCGGCAACATAATATGCTTCTTACCATCGAAAATTCGTTTTTTTTATTTATTATTTCAAAATATATGGTATATATTATGATATAACAATAACAAAAAAGTAACAATAAGTGAAGATAGGCATGTTAAAAATAATGATATCTCAATGCTCGCAATCTATTTATTTTATTTAGTTGTAAATACTCTTGAATTCATTAAAGTAACCTTAATATTATCTTTCCCGTTAGATCACATTCAAGCGGAGTCAAGCGAATTGGAAGATATGACAAAAATCGTCATTTAACAACATATACCTGCATACATATAAGTGTATGGCTAATGCGACGCTTTTGAACCAAAATGATTCGTTTTTAGGGTTCCGTAAGCTAAAGCTAAAAAACGAAACCCATTTATTTACGAAACTCTAAGAGCTGTGATTTTGAAACTTGGCAAATTGATGTATTCTGTAAATCGCGTTAAGATTTTTACTCAAAAAAAGATAAATAAAACAACATTTTTGAGGGTTTCCCATACTTAGAATTAAACTTTTTTTTTTCATCAAATCGATAAGTGTATCTATAGAGATGTTTGCACGAGAGACACTTTCAAACTGGTAAAGTGTGTTCCCCCATGTCACTTCTAAAATAAGAGAACATAAAACTAAGATATATAAAAGATACCCATTACCGTGTAAACTTCCACCGAAAATGAGTTTGGAGGAGATCTAGCAACTAGTTTTTTATTAAGTACCTATTTGACACCAGCACTTAAAATGGTTGTGCTTTACTGTCAAACGATAGCGCTGTACAGTTAGGGCCAGTGAAGTATAAGCCTTTTAATATAATGAAATTATAAATTCGAGCATATTACAGAAGAGATGTAAACTGTAAATATTGTAAAGTATATATGAACTTTAATATTGACTGAAAGACAAATAACTTTTGTTTCATAATAGCTGTTGCAGAACCCTTCATGGCCGAAGTCAACTCGCACTTGTCAGCTTTTTGGAATGTTGTCTATTTACAAGTTTATCCGTCGTATCGCCATGGAAAAAACTGATGTAATCTATTTTAATTAAGTTCTGATTACATATTTGAAAGATCGAGTCCTGTGTGATTATATCGAATCAAAAAATATTAGGTATGATTATGATATCAAGTAAATTCAAAGACATAAAATAAAGTATCTTCACGCCCATATCCCCGAAGAGGTAGGCAGAGGTACAACAAAGGCACCGACGACTAGCCGAAGACACTAAGTCCCACAATGTTATAGGTGGCAAGCCTATCGCCAACCGGGCACGTTTCCAATCCCGACCAACATTTTTTTCTTTTCAAAGACATAGTTGCACGAAAGAAGCCGCAGGTTTGTGGTTGTTATAATATAAAGCTATATCTATCGATAGCATGTCATGACATAATATTAGCACGGATTAGGGCTGTGTTGGTTTTGGCGGGAACCGGCCGCTGACAAAATATTGGTGTTCCCACGGGAGCCCGCGCATTACCGCCACCGGAATTCATATTATTTTACACGGATAATTAATTAGCGGGGAAAACAATATGGATGGTTTTCTCATTACTTATTTTGGTTTCTTTATGTTGGGAAATATTTTGGGCTTTTTCTTATTACATGACTCGTAATATTATTAAGATAAATAGAAATAAGTATCAAATTAAAATATTTCTTTTGAAATGTTGCCAAAACGAATTAATAAGGATTTTTTTCTACGTTAGAGGTCTGCGATCAAATACACGGCTGTCTTTATGGTATGAGACAACCATAGCCTAAAGACACTAAGATATTACAAGTTGAGACCGAGATAGGAGGAGTTTTGTACAAGTCTATTGGCTACCCTACCCTCCAGCCTGAGACGACAGAGTCCCTATTAGATCCCTACCCGTGCAAGATGTTGGAATTGTACTCTACCACCGGTTGGGATGGTAATGACATATACTATATTTGAAGTCGTGGTCGCCTTTAAGGCAGATGCTCAGCATTCAATAATTCTACTCAGCAGACCTGGACTAACACGGGGAACACCGGGACGATTGTATTTTTTTACATGCCACAGATGTTAACCACAATTTATTAGATATCATGTAGAGCCAACATTCTAACTTTACACGCTCAACTCTACAGAACTTAAGAACATAAAATTTGCTTTGAACAATGAACATAATTGTTTTTTTACGTTTCTGCTATACTTGTACAATAGTTGTGATAGGTACGAACCGGTCACGCCTTGTAATATTTTGACTAAAGTGAAAAGTATACGAGTTTTAGCATATTTCCTACCATTTCATTGTATTTTGTTAAGTTGTATTTAAATATTATAAATGATGTAATCGCTTTAGCGACACAAGTCTTCCTAAATTAAAAAAATATATAAAAAATATGTTATAACTACCCGCGTTAACGGGTTAGAAAGGAATTAAAAATTTCGCCACGGGACTTTAATCCTCAGTAGCTCAATTGGTTAGAGCATTCGTCGGCTTGAGAAGAAAGGTTACAGGTTCAAATCCTGTCTGGGGCGAAATTTTTTCTTTCTTTAAAATTTATTGAAATGTTATATAGATGTCTTTCAGTGTTAGGTTAAAGCTTTTTATTATTAGGTTTACTACAAAAAAAACTTTGTGCTTAGAGATAAAGCTATCTTTTATGTATTTTTGAGTTTGTTTTATTTTAATATAGTTTTTCTCCAAAAAATAATAAAAAATAGACGCACGAATATAAGGGATTTTCGTATGAAAACCTTAAAGCAAACCCCAAAGTGATACGCGACCTAATTCCCTATCATCGTTACATTTGGCAATGTCTGGGGGTTTAAAACAAAGCCTAAATGAAACTAGGCCGATCTTCATTACTCATACTGCTTTGCAAACATGACCCCTACTACAGAGGAGTTAGGGTGCAAAGGCATGCAAATATGCGTGTCTGGTTAGTATTTCAAAAAGGAAGAGAGACCGTAAAAATGTAATGCACATTGGGCTACATCCAAATAGGAAGCGTATCTTTATTGATTCTAGAAATTACTTTTCCTGTTTGGAAACAAAGGGAATGTGTTTGTTTGATGATAAAATCAGACAATCTCTTTGGCTAGAAGGGTGGGCCTGCAATTACGTTACTTAAACTCGCTTTTATAGTATTGGAAAACTAACAAACAGATGTTTTTTTTCCGATAGCAATAATTTTACCATAAAAAACATTATACTTACACTAAGATAAATGTTGCGTTGTCAAGTACATTTTAGGTCTTCCCCAACAGAATAAACTTGAACTTGAACATAAGGGGAAGTATTGAAACTATCAAGGAAAAGACAACTTGAGTTTTATTTTTATAGAAGAGGTGGTAAACGGGAAATATGGCCACTTATCACCCAAATGTACCACAAATGAGTTGCGGTTCTTTTAGAAATGAGTATGCTCTTTTCTTTAAGGTTTCTAAGACGTATCCGTTGGGAAATGGAGGTGCAAATAGTCCAAGCACTAGCCAAAAGCCTAGCTCACAACTAACTTCGCTGCAGGAGATAATAATTTATAGCACTTTAGTTAAATATACCAGATATTATAAGAAGTATAAGCAACGTGACCGGAATCTGTCCACAATTAACTTCGTATAGAGATACATCGAAATTAGTTTAGATATTCACACAGTTTTTTCTTCTAAAATAATTATTTTGACTTTTAGTCCACTCAAATAGCAAAAGCAAACAAGGATGGAGGAGGAGAAAGTTGCCGAATTATGAAGCAGAAGGCACTCACTCAAGTATTGGGAATTAATGTTCCTAGGTCGGAGTTTAGCCGTTGAAAAAGGACGGCTCGCTCGGGGTCGCGCCTTTTATTAAACCGACGGGTTATCATGGCCGGGTGCTAGTTCGGATATTTCGACCAGACAACCATAGCTTCGTTACAAAGTCTGGACTGGAAGAGGGCAGTCTTCGGGGAAGTCAATTTCAGTTGTAGGACTGGACTGTATGAGGTTCGATTCCCGGGTCGGGCAACAAAAAGAAAGTTGGGTATTTTCAATTTTATAATAAATATAGATGCCCTAGTTGTGCCTCTGCCTACCTCTTCGGGGATACGAACGTGAAGATATAATAATATTTTTAACTTAGGTACCCCCTACGGCTAACCGAAGACACTAAGCCTATCGCCAACCGGACACAATATATCCAATCCCGACCAACATTTTTTTTATTACAAAATAGCATTACTATTATTATTACTACTACTACTATTATTATTTATTTACTACTATTATTATTACTACTATTATTATTTATTTACTATTATTATTATTATTACTACTACTATTATTATTTATTTACTACTATTATTATTTATTTTACAATTTCTTTTTGTTGCTTGACCCGGGAGTCGGATCCGGTACACCATGAAGTCAAGTCTTAACACCTAGCCCGCTACACCACAGACATGATACCAGAATAAATTTACAAATATACAAAAATACACATGAATTAATAATCATTATACAAAGTCGTATTCCTTTCGGAATGTGAAAATCCAAATGAATTAAAAACTATTTTCAAAACATATTTTTCGCGTATCATAAAAAGTAAAGAGAGCTGTATCAAGAAAACATTAATTTAAAAAAGTTATTCAAACTGGTCGCAGCAAAAAACGCAGATGACCCATTTGAGTATTTCCACGTTCAAAATACACAAATTGAATATTTGACACATTTTTGCTGACAGACGAGAGAGAAGACACTTTTGTTTTATTTGGATTGTAGCTTGTTATCTAAACCAACAAGATAACTTTATTAAAAAATGAATACTGAAACTTGGAAACTAGCCCATTCGACATTGAACTATTGAACAATAAACGTATCACTATTTTTTGTGCAAAAACTACATACATTTCAGCGTTCATGTTTGTATATAGTTAGTCTTTATATAATACTAGTAGTCATCCATAGATCCATTGAAATTCGACCATTTTAATATTTTTATCTCAAAACTTCAATATCTTGTTGATAAGAACGCCATCTTAATTTTCCAAGACCAACAACTTTATTTCCTGAATAGTTAGTGCGCCATCTGTGATCTTTTATCATAAACATCAATATATTTGTTTGTATGTGTCAAATGCATGGTAAAGTGGGTAATATTTTATTCAATGATTTAATGTACTTCATAATACGCTATATTATATACAAACGCTAATATTGAAAAATATTAGCGTTCTGCACTTCTCCTACACATAAACTATGTGTGCCAAATTTTATGATCCTGCGTCCACGCAATTTTCGTAAAAAGGGGTCTAAAGTTTTGGCATCACATATTAATGTATATAGATAATAAACCAATTGAAAGTATCTTCACGCCCATATCCCTGAAGAGGTAGGCAGAGTTGTAACCAAGGCACCCACGACTAGCCGAAGACACTAAGTCCCACAATGTGATAGGTGGCAAGCCTATCGCCAACCGGGCACATTCCCAATCCCGACCAACATTTTTTATTAGGAAATTGGATAAATCCAATTTTCTTTTTGTTGGCCGACCCGGGATTCGAACCTGGGACCTCATGCAGTCAAGTCCAACACCCGGACCGCTAGACCACAGAGGCGATCGCTAGACTACAGAGGCGATATAAACCAATTGATTTATTTAAAATAGCATTAACATCGTTAGTACAAGTAAAACCGTGATGCTATGCTACATCTACGCTCTGAATCCTGATAAATCAAAAGGTAACGCATCTTATTGGTTGGCCAATCAGATTACAGAACATCGAGCGCAGGTTTACTATAAATAGAAGCAATTTTGTGAATAGTGAAGTAAACAAACAATAATTGTAAATCTGTGAAGGAAAATATAAGGCTCTACTTGTCAACGATGTGTTATTTCAGATATCTTGTAAGTAGATATAAATAAATATATCTTTTTTTGCCTATCTCAACATTTCACATAACCTTTGTTTTAAAATATATACACACTATCACTACCTACATTATTATTTTAACAAAAAGAAGTTAGCTATTAGTTGTAACTTTCTTCACTCAGGTAGGTGTTAGTTCTGTTGATTGTTATAAAACCAACTGCACCAAACGGCTCAACGATTATATGTAGTATATTCATGCCCATATCCCCGAAGAGGTAGGCAGAGGCCTCATAATGTGTTATGTGGCAATCCTATCGCCAACCGGCACACTTGCAAAACCGAGCAACTTTTTTTAAATAGAAAATTGGAAAAACCACATTTTATTTTCTTTGCCCGGGACGTCATGTAGGCAAGTCCAACACCTGGACCGTTAGAGGCGATTATATATACTCGTATTTTGAATCCTTATCAGCAAATTATTTGATACTAACTACAGTATATAGAGTGTTATAAAAAGGAAAAAATAGGACCACAAATGTCATGTGATCTATATAACGGCTATCCTTGGTGGCTATAATGTTTACTTTTCGATTATAAGATATTAGCTAATATAGGTTCCTAAACATACAGGCATATTTATGTTATATAAAGTGTGTTTCTTTTCTATTTTCGTCTGTCATCTGAACGAGTTTTGACAGGACATTTAAATAACTGTTATAACGTATCAATATCTAATACAAAGTTAAGCAAGAAATTCTTTAAACTCTTGCTTGCATTCGGTTAAAACACTCTTATTAATTAGATTCGAAATAAACATAGCAATATTTTACTGTGGCCTATATTCTCATTATAATAAGTGGTATCCTGTGCCATCTTAGTTCATTAATAATTTCACTTCTGCTAAATTGCCTTTGGAGACACTATGATAAATTACTTCTGGATAATGTGTCTATTTGATGATAAGTGAAGTTTTAAAATTGGACTAGCCGAAGAAGTCCCATAATGTGATAGGTGGCAAGCCTATCGTATTAGTATTAGAAAATTTGAAAAATTATACATTCTCTTTTTGTTGCCCGACCCGGTAATCGAACTCAGGACCTCATTAGTGTCTTTGGTAAAGTCGAGGGTGCCTTGGTTGTGCCTCTGCCTACCTCTTCGGGGATATAGACATGAAGATACTTACTTACTTAAAATTGAATTAGTGCTTTTAGAGTTTTCCGCGCGTTGATAAAGGTATCTTGTGTCAATAGTCTCTCTAGCTCTGCCTGGCAATTTGCAAGAAGAATCATATGATAAATAGATCTTTACCAACAAGACCACTAGTAGTAAAGTACTGTGCAGCAACTTTCCGGGTTTCATGTGCAGTCTATGTATTTAGATTGTAAAGCATGTATGCGGGTGAAGGGCAATATATCGCCTTGATTTGAGGTTAACATTGGCGTCAAGCAGGGCTATGTGTTGTCAGCACGCTTGTTTATCTTATACATGGGCAAATGCTTTCAAAGGTTAAGATCTATGAATGTGGAAATGGGTATAAGGGACCAAGTGGTGAACTGCCTGTTTTATGCAGATGTACTTTTGGGCTCTACTCCACATGAGCTGCAAGCACTAGCCACAGTTATAGAAGGTAATTAATAATGAAGAAAAGAGGCTTGCATTAGAATGCGAGGAAAACCAAAGCAATGTATCATGTAGCTAAAACGGATGTAAGAGCTTTAGTTGATGATGCAGTGTAGGAACAATTAAATGAAATTGCATATCTTGGTTGTGCTCAACAGGGATGAAAGGGACAATGTAGATGTAGAAAGGAGAGTGTGTGCAGGGAATGTGCATTTATTTTAAAGCAAGGTTTTAAATCAAAAGTTTAGTAAATATTGCTGTTCGGAAGAGAGAATTTTGTATCTTTACGACCAAATCACCGAAAAAGGTAGGCAGAGGTACAACCAAGAAACGCACGGCAAGCCGAAGACACTAAGTCCGGGCACATATCCAAACCCGGACAATGTTATTTCTAATAGAGGATTTAAAATACTCGTTTCTGACTTTTTTGTTGCGAGAGTTGGATATGTTAGAAAAAGCATGAGAGTAGGATACATAAAGTAAACGTGATTTTTTTCCTGCCTAAATGACTAATTGCCTGACAAGCACAGAACGCTTGGATACCTGGTTGCCCCCGCTTATTGTCTGTCTGATCATGCTCGCTATCTTATGTCAGGATATACCAGAATATAACACGATAATAATAATGACAGTAGATAATAAGATAACTTTTCATATTGATTACGTAATAGTGACGATTATACTAACAGTAGGTGGTCAGAGAGATGAGCACTGTCAAAGAGATAACTAGCCTCGTACGAGATAGTCATTATTTAAACAATAGGTGCGAAGTGAGTTCCCCATCTGGCCAGCACTAATGAGCGGAGTTTAGATAATGACCCACTAACAATACATATTCTATAGTTAGGAGCAATTTAACTTGTGCACCCGAGACCTGATGGTTATAAAAGCTTATTTATGGTTTTATATTTAAAATTTGTTTTTGTTTCACACTATAAAAGAAGGTCAGTTTAGCTATAGTACTTCAGCCGTATTTTTGAATTATCTTCAGAAAGAAAGAAAAAATAAAGTTGGCATAAAAATATGTAAGAAACAATTATTGCCGTAAGAAAATATATGTCACGTTTCACTTGTTTTTTTAAGTTTTCCAAAATTAGCTAACCGTCTTTATTTTTGCAGCATCTTTGGAACTATCACTAAACATTAATTGGGTTTTGAAAAACATAACCGATGGGTAATTTTGTAAAGTTTGAAAATAACAAAATATTAAGTAAAAAAAGTATCTTCATGCCCATATCTCTCAAAGGTAGGCAGAGGCACAACCAGTGCACCCACGACTAGCCGAAGACACTTTAGTCCCACAATGTGATAGGTAGCCAAACATACATTTTCAAATTTTTTTGTTGCCCTACCCGGGGAACAAACCTGGGCCCTGGCCTGGGCCAAAAGTCAAGACCGACGTCAGACGGCTAGACCACCAGAGGAAATAATGAGTAAAACAATATAAGTGAATTCTTATAATGACAAACAACTACTTTGAGTTTTATCTAGCGCATAGGATGAAAGTACTTATAATATGTAAGAAAAAGAAAAAAAATATATTTTGGTAGATATTGAGATAATTTTAAATGTTCTAACCTAAGAAGCAAAACGAGGGGTGTTGTAAGTTTGACATGTGTGTGTGTGAATGTCTGTGATATCGTAGCTCCTCAACGGATGGACGAATTTTGATGTTGTTTTTTTTGAAGTTAAAACTTCTTTAGCGGCATTTTGCACTTTTTATGAAATGGGTAAAAACCTCTAAATTCGTATAGTGCAACATTCCATCGCCAGCGCTTTAACGCTGCGATAAGCTTAAAACTTTGTATATATTATTAGACGTCATTCAGCTCTTTATTTGCAATTTTATCGCAATAAACTTGAATAGAATCAGAAAGCGCTTAAACCATTAACTGTTTAACGTTCTGTGTGATATTATTAGATAGTTTATTTCATTCAGCACTTGATTTGCTATTTTATTACAATACACTATTGAATGGAATCAGACAGTGTGTAAACGATAAACTGTTAAACGTTATGTGCATTAATATTAGACACTTTATTTCATTCAGCGCTTGATTTGCAGTATTAAATAATTGTACTGTAAAGTGTAAACTGTTTCTTGCTTTGAATGCTTTGCAGTTTGTGGTAGATAAAATATATATTAATTTAGTAAAATATCTTTTAATTTGTTGGCGACTGGTAAGTATATCATAGTTTATCAGTTAATAAAAATTACAGTATAACATTGTGAAGAAGTTTGGCTGTTTTCGAAAAAGTTATAAGTTTAACAAAGGAAATAATAGTAGAAAGAAAATCGATATACACATATTTATATAACATTAAATTGAATTATGTATAAGTTTGAAAAATAAAATAGTTCGTCAAATTTTATCTCATAAGTAATACTATTTTAACTGGCCGAGGTAAATTATGAAGTGACCGTACTAGTAAGTAGGTAGCGTACTGAAGTTTCATGGTTTAGCGCAGAGTACTAATATGTAGGTACTAATATTACTAATAAGGTGTACTAGTACATTTTACGGATTGTACGATTACAGTGCAAACTCAAAAATGTCCGATTAAGCACAATATTGTAGTATTGTACTATTACAATATATAATATATTATACTACAAGACTATTGTAGTATACCACATAAATGATAGTACATTCATACTGATAGTTAAATCAATTCGTGCAAAATTATTCCCAAATCTTTCCAAAATATCAAAAATGCATAACGTTAATATTCAAGTTTTCACTTCTGCTGGCACTCCCGGAGTGCAACCCGGTTTTTTTTTTTGTTCGAAAACTATCGTGATCGAGATAGTTCTTAGCTATAGTTCACGGTCATCGGCTCATTTGCATTTCGTAAGCATCGCTATGGATATTAGACGCGTCTATATATGTGAGGCCTAACAGACCTAATACTAACTGCTAGTGCAACTGAGCTGGTCTGGTGATGGAGCTCGAAGATAGGAGACCTAACCCTGGAATGCCTACTGGTAAAATCATCGCGTTTGGACTCATTCGATTCGCCTTGACTAGATCTGTACTTATCTTCTGATTACGAGGACAAGGACCTGATTAATGCAATGGTCGCTGGCTAGTGGATCGTAGGTTAAAACATACAGTATAAGTTATGTTTCGTAACCTTTGCAGTTCTTCTGTTAATTTTGACTTGTTTATGTGCGTATGTTACACATACAAACTGAAACTTACAAGAGGTGTTATAAGTTTGACGTGTATGTGTGTGTTTGTGTGTCTGTTTGTGGCAATAACTTTTGAAGAGGTGGATTGGATCTTTGTTTGAAATCTGAAAATTCTTGGCTACATTATATACAGGTTTTGTCAGGAGTTCATGGAACATTTTTAAGTTTTAGACTGTATTATTATAACTAAATTCAACTACAAAAATAATGGAGTGGCCATTCAGGTTATGATGGAATTTGCAAATAAATTTACACTTAGAATGCACTGTAGGTAACACAGATATAATATGAGCCTTTTGAATCCCATATAAAGGTATAGTAATGGGATCCGTTATCTGCGTTGTTTACTGTACGTTTATGAAAATTTGTATTTTGGAGCGGCGCGGAAGCCGTAGTCGACTGTCTTATA
>NJDC01007900.1:156732-170439 GCA_002245475.1 Calephelis virginiensis | reverse complement strand
ATTAGTTTGTCGGAATTACTAATTGAAAACGTTTAGGTTCAAAATACAATTTGTATCCTTTTACATAGGAGAGGACATAAGGACCAGTAGTAATAGCTTGCCAGTTGTAGAAGAAATGTCTAATTCTACCAGCGTGAAATACCTCTAGTAGAGACGGCTACTCCTGTAGTAGCTCCCTTAGGGGAGCGCGCCGCCGCCCCGTTGTATCGTCATCATCAGCGGTCGCCGCTCTGAACGAGGCGGAGGGGGCTGTGCTAGTGCTCGCCGTAGTATCGACGAGGCACAGTATCGTAGGTAGAAGTGAGTGCCCCCTCGCGTCTGTTGACGGGGGGTTGCAAATTTCCCGAATAGTTTGTTCTGTCAGCTGGTCGCTCGCTTATTAAAGGAAATGCACCAAGATCATCAAGATCGTCATCGAACAAAAAGGAGTCGCGTTTGACCCCCTGAATTTAAAGTTATTAAACTTGTAAAGTATTATCAAATTTGTGCCTGTTTAAGGTCTCCTGACAGTGTAAATCTAGTTAGATCTGACTCATTTCAGATAATCTTTGGATTAACTGTGGATTATTTAATTTGATGAGCGTATTACGGAACCCAGTTAGTTTTGAGACTGTTTTATTCTTTCATCTCGATTTTTAGAAGAAAGTGTCAGTACTGCGCTCACTTCCATGTTTAATTTTGCGGCTCACGTTAAATGAAAGTTTTCTGGGATTACAGATTTTGTTATAAGCTATCTTTACTTTCCTTAGGCATACCGACTAGTAGGATTTTACGCCAGTGTCAGAGTTTCTTGCGGTACTGTTTTTTTCCGAAAGACTCAGCCAATGTTTGTGCCTTACCCGTAAGACAAGGATTTCGTTAGAAACTTTTTCCGTCCCTTTGTTAACCGATTGAATCTGATCAGTACTAACCTTAGCTGATTGTTAATTTATGCCCATAGTAGATAAATTATTTACGGCGATCGGCTCGAGTTGGCAAATATCTTAATCGTGTAATTTAATACTTATTAATTTTTTAGATTCCGCCACCGAAAGAAATAGTTCATCTTGAGGTGGCCAGGTCGATTTCTCAGTTCCATAACTTAAAATATGAGCTTTCATTCATATTGGCATTACAAGTCATCTTCCAGATGATATCTCGTAAGAGGTAACGAACATTACGAAGAGGATAAGATTCACGGATGGCATCATGTGCCACCACTGTGAGATTATTAACCATTCCTGATGATATCTTGTATCACCACTGAGGATATAATACAATATATTGTCATTTGCTAAAATATAGGTACTTCCAAAAAAAGGAATTTTAGCTATTCCGATAAACCTAACTATCAATTTACATGTACAATATGTGATAAAGCAATTTTAAATATAAATTTAAAATAAGCGAAATTATAACTAATACATGCAAACCTGACCTTTTATATCAACAGCACCATTTTTGTCGCTAGCAGAACTTTGTCGTCGCGGACGACATGCTTTTTCCAATTTCCTTATTTTACGCATTACTTCGTCAACACTTTTATCTCTTACACGTAATTTTTCCTCATTTTAGTTTGTTACTAATATGCGAATGTAATAATTAACTTTTTAATTTTGCACTGTGTAGTTGATGTGACAAACAAAACATGAACGAAGGTTGGGTATGACAGCGCCCCCGACTGTATGTAGGTGAAACATAAAATACTATTTTCCTTTTAGTGAAACAAAGATCTAAACTATGTGATATTGTGATAGATAAAGCAACGGACTATATGAGTTATTTAAATCTCGAGGATGTAACACCAAAATATTAAATTTATATTGTTTGGCTTAAAGGATTGGGATATTCAATTTTTGACATTACCGTCAACATCCACATAGGACGATAATTTAGCCTCGGATATATTTTTCCCATGGAGTCGTTTTTGCAATTTTAAGTGAATCCGGAAATATCACTATTGCATTACTGTGCAGGAAATTTGTAATTTCGTTTAATGTAAGATTTTCCAATTTTATTGATTACACATTAATGCTGTAAATTCCTTTGAATTAAACTTGTATTTGTATTAAACTTTTATTTGTATTGTATTATTCCAATACTCATTTAAAAATTTTACAAATATCATTAATTTTTGTCACATATCCATCCTTGGTCAATACTTATGACATGTATTTTACTGATACGTCCAAACGAATATATCGGCTATCTAATAATTGCCGTAAAAATTGCTTGTTTTAAAGGACTACAATGTGATGGATTATTATAAAAAAAATATTTCTTACAGTTTTATACACAGTTAAGTAAAAATCAAAAATTTATATACGAAACTCAAATGTAATGATGTTCAGGTCACCCGATTGAAAGAACGAGATTTTAATTGAACAAACAGATAATGAAATACCCAACCGGTTGACACCTAACATTTTATTGATATCCCAATACTTTATTGATATCCTATTGTTAAGGTAACGGTCGAATAGAAATAATGACAGACAAAAAATTAACAAAATAGAACTTGTACAAATAAAAACAAGAAAGGCTATAAAAGAAAGTCAAAGGCAAGGTAAAAAAGTGTTCTTGTTTTGGGTGAAAGCTCATATAGGAATACACGGAAACGAGAAAGCCGACCAACTGGCTAAATGGCTAAAGAGGCGGCCTTGCTGTCTAAAAGAAAGCCTAAATACGACGCGTGTCCTGTTTCATTCCTTAAGTGAGTCATACGGAATGGCACGCTAGAGGAATGGAACAGGAGATATAGAGCGATTGAGACTGCATCTGTGACGAAAATGTTCATACCCTGTGCAATCGCCACGTACAGAATAGTACGTCAAATTAAAACGACAAGCGTCACTACACAAATGATGACGGGCCATGGTGGATTTTCCGAGTACTTGAATAGATTCAAGCTCAAGGAAAGTCCATCATGCATTTGTGACCCGGAAAACAAAGAAACAGTAATACACTTACTCACAGAATGCCCCGTATACACAGTTGCAAGATTTAATTTAGAAAATAACATAAAAATAGATCTGAGGTAAGAAAATCTAACAATTGTGATGAGTAATAATAGGTTAAGAGAAAAATTTTTAGAATATGCAGAAAAAATAATATTAAATGTAAATAAAAGAAATAAAGATAAATAAAAATATGCTAACGCAATATAATAATTATATTGATGATTAGAATATGACGATGAAACTTTAGATGTAAAATAAAAACTTATGTCATAATTAGTGGATTATTGAAAATGTGATAGAACTGGAATGACAAAGAGGACAGCTTGAAAGACAAACACTAGAACGTAAGAATAAAATAATCAAAATTATTTTATTCTTACGTTCTAGTGAAAAAAAAAAACAAGACTGATGATAGAGTGCTGTTCAGCAACTGGCCCTGGTATCCATCACTTTACCTTTTCCAACATAACGACGGTATGATATTCCTTTGCCTTTAACATGAGTTGTTATAGATTACGTTCGGTAAGTTACATGTCGAAATCTATGACACTTTTGGTCTAAAAATGTGTTTCTCTTAGTTACCAATAGAGGGCTGTTTAAAATTTTCATACAAGTGTTTAACCGAGTTTTGGCGCCATCGAGAGAAAAGATGGCCAAAGTTTTTTCATAATTATTGGATTTCGTGTTAATATTGAGTGAAATTAGTAAATTTCAGTGGAATTTTGTACAATTTTGTTCAGTGAAAGTGCACAAATGAAATAATCATGAAGAAATTAGCGTATCGTATATTTCTTCATTGCCACCAAAACTCATTACATGAGCTTGTGTAAAAAGTCCACCGTTTTACCCAAGAGCCTGACATGATTTACTGACGACTTATGACTGATGACTGCTGATGACTAATTAAAATTAATTGAAATTAAAATAAAATTTTATGCAAATTACTCTACTTGACTAATGGCTAAATACTAACGTGAAGGCCAAAACCAAAAGAAAGAAAGAAAGAAAGTGTTTAACCGAGACGGTAGCGAGTATAGTAACTTGACAAGCGGTAAACTCATGATTAGGGCGCTGAGCCTTTACCATGAGTTGGCATAGATTACGGTCGTACTTGACGGATTAAAACATAGTGACATTAGTTGCCAATACAGGCATTGTTCAACGTTTTCATACAAACAGTTTACGAAGACGCTAGCAAGTATAGTAAACTCGACAAGCCTTATGGTAGGGACTCTCTTCGATGAGTAGGACAGCAAGTAGACTTCCACATTAAGTCTAACTCACAGAACAACGACTTATCTTTATCATCTATATTGTGTCTTGATTCTGGTAGTTTCTTACCACCAAGAGAGTCGTGTGATTGCTTAATATATTATGCTACAAAAAACAGCAGGCAATTGGGTCGTCAAAAAATATATGCAAATGATACCAAATGGTTTTTACATATCTTAAATGGATTGGGAAAGTGGATTTACATATTGAGTACGCTCTCATTTTGTCTAAAACCATATTTCACTCACGTTGCAAATATACAATTTGACGAAACAAAAAACGGGAACAAGCGGAGCTGTCTGAGAACGATTTATAGAACCAGTGACTACAGTATCACTCGTTTTTCATTTAATCATTGAAATGGCTTCCGTTTTCCTTTATACATATTGGTACAGAGAAGCACAAATACAGAACGTTCACACTCTAACAATTTGCAAGTTAAGAATGTATCGAACCACCTTTCTTATTTCTTGTAAAAACACATGACGAAACAATGATAAAGCACGGTATTATAAACACGTGAGCCAGTGTTCGAGTCTAGAAATTTTGCTTCAGGCGCTGTAAATCCCAAACACTCTGAATCGTCCTCATGAATGTCTAAAGCTTTGATAACGGACAATTAACAATTCCTTTTTTTGTATACTAATATGTAGTTCACTAAATTCGTTGAAGAAGTTTGATGACCGAAGCACTGCTAAATAAATTTGACACAATAGAAAAAAATTGCAAACTTTCACAAAAAATGTACTTTTCAAATTGACTTATCACGGGAAAGAAATAATTACATTAGCTTTTATTGCAGATATGTTAACAGAAAAATAAAGCACATTTGTAATAAGCACTTTGAATTAAGTAGGAGATCTGATTTTTCTAAATCTGAAAATTATTTTTTGAAAACAATTGATTTTTGCAGGAATTACTACATCCACAGAGTGCGCACCTGCATATATAATTATACTAGTATATTTGCATTAATTAAAAAAAATAAGTTTTAAATTTTAGAAAAACTAAGTACTTATTTAAAGGATTCATTGGCATTACTTACATATTTTCTGTTAACATATATTTAAAAAAACGAAATCCATTGTAACGCATGTAAAATTATGTACAAACGACGACACACGAGTTGAGTGTTCTGGTCGCGGAGGTGGGTGGTGGGAACGTCAGTTAGGCTTGTCACATTCTGTGTCGTTTGGAGGATTATTTGCCACAACAGTTACACTGCTTACACGGAATTAGCAAAATAAAGGCTTATTTTACATCTATTCGTGTTATAAAAAAATGTCAGTGTCTTTTTGTTATTAATCAAATAATATGGCACAATTCTTAAAACATTTCCCCCGTGTTGGTCCGGGCTCCTTTGCAGAATAGACCATCTGCCTTCCTGCCAGGCAGTTCGTAAAAGTCGAGCATAGGCTTACCGTCACCAACACCGTGACATCTGACTAGGTGGTAGAGTTTCGCAGCGACTCACCCAGATTGATACCACCGCCTTACCTATTCGTGCCGCCATAACGTCACGACGTATTCTAGTGTGGAGGGTAAGGTAGCCGGTAGACTTACTTTTGCTCGAGGCCTAACATCCCGGCCTCATGTTGGCAACGCACCATTACCACCTCTGGTGTCTCTAGGCGGCGTGATTTGCTTACCATCAGGAAATCCGTCTGCTGGTTTGCCTTCCAATATCATTAAAAAAAAAACATTTTCATGAACATTATGAATATCTATAAATATATAGATATTCATAATAATCCGAAATATAAAGCTTGGGTGTATTTTGCTAGGAAAATGAAATGTAAAATAAACATCAATAATAGAATGTATTGTACATTATAACATCACAATATATTTTCACAATACACAATAGATCTTCTTTTATAAGCGAGGTTTCCTATATTCAATCCTCTCAATAGAACATTTCTCAAATAACTTTTATTCGAACCACTGCTCTCATGGATTTAAAGTTTTTTAGATTTATTATAAAGTTATTGACAAATTTATTGTAAATCGATTATTTTGTTAGATATGTTAAGGTCTACTTGCATGTTCCTGAATTAAATATTAAATTTAAATATATATCATAGGTTTAAAACACTCCATATTTTTCAATTTAGGACAGTTTGTACAAGTAGAAGATCCAAACCTACATCGACCTACACTGAGCTGATAACATATTAAAACATGTTTTATAATAAATGTGATATATAAGAAATCACTTTTGAAATAATTTGAATTAAAAATTCTGGATAAAGTACTTAATATTATTTTTTAAAAACAAAATTTTTTTTGTTTTGATTTTTTTGCAGATTTGCGTGTTTGCAATAAAACAAAGCATATATTAACATTGTTTTCTATTGTCCAACCCCATAAAAGTAACTGGCATCATTATACCTGATTGACAACCCAGGGAAATAAACCCAACCCAACTTCTTCACATTCTATACGCCAAATACTACATGTCAGGATAAAATTTTCTTATTGTCATTAAGACATTGCAATATCTATTAAAATTAAAAAAAACTTGGTAGCATTTGTTCTAGTTACCCACGTCTAAAATATTTTCAGATAGAAAAAAAACATCTTTCCACCCACATCCTCGAAGATGCAGGCAGAGGCACAACCAGAGCATCCACAACCAGACGAAGATACTAAATCCCACAATGTGATAGGTGGCAAACCTATCGCGAACCGTGCACCTATAACACCAGATTTATTATATTTTATAAATGTTTCATCCTATAATTATCAGCTTGGTGAAAGTCAACATAAATTCGCATTTTAAAACCTTTCCTTGTTTTATTTCAATAATAGCTTTAACCGTTGAATTAACTGGCCCAGCCGTCAATAAGATTATTTGTAAATATAAAAGTAGTAACCCAATATATCAAGCTTTAATATATTTGCCTATTTTTTTCAAAAAAACAACTTCAATATCCTCACAACTAGCAATCCAACCCACCATTAATCGAAACATTAACCAATTTAAATGAGGCCACCCAGAATGCACCTGCTTTCAAACAAAACATGAATAATCAAAATTTGTTCATCCATCGACTCTGTGGTCTAGCGGTACATGTGTTGGACTTGACTGCATGAGGTCCCGGGTACGAATCTCCGGATCGGGCAACAAAAAGAAAATTTGGTTTTTCCAATTTTTTTAATAAATGAAGACGTTGCCCCGGATTGGATACGTGCCCGGTTGGCGATAGGCTTGCCACCTATCACATTGTGGGAGTTAGTGTTTTCGGCTAGTCGTGGGTGCCCTGGTTGTGCCTCTGTCTACCTCTTCGGTAACATGGGCGTGAAAATACTTTTTTTTATTCATCAATTTTTAAATTATTTTTTATGAAGGAAACAGGACAATGATATTGGTAGGTAACCAAGCAGAAGGACTTCCTGATGGTAAGAAATTCACGCCGCCTAGAGACACCGAAGGTGGTAATGGTGAGTTGCCATGCTGAGGCCGGCATAGTAGGTCTCGAGCAAAAGCAAGTATACTGGCTACCTTACCCTCCGAACCGGAATACGTCAGCGGCAAGCACTAACGTTATGGCAGTAGGAATAGGTAAGGCGGTGGTACCAATTAGATGTCATGGTGTTAGTGACGGTGGGCCTATGCTCGCCTTTTACGAGCTGCCTGGCAGGAAGGCAGATGATCTATTATGCAAAGGAGTCCGGACCAACACGGCTCAAAACGTACAATTAAATATCAATTCTCTATACTTGTTAAAAACAGTAAAAAAATAAAATTAGCATTTCTAAGACGGTAACTTTAAAGAAACGTTGTAAGATGTTTACAAGTTCTAATGTGTTCTGTGATCTTGATATAGACACGTCATCTTGTGACGAGGGTGGCCATGGTAAAGGGTATTTGACTCACATTCCAGTTGCACTCGAGTAAGCATGAGTGACATTTTACATATCTAGCGCTATTTACCAGCTCTTTGTGAGAACGCAGTTATATTCCTTCTGCCATAAATCTTAAGCTGAATCTTCAAAGTTTGCTGGAACAAAACTTACGATACTACCAGTTTTATTTACATATTTAAATATAGTATAATATAGAGCTGGTACTAAATACATAGAGCTGTAGCTATACGTTGAAAAACAAATAACATATTTGGGTTTCAGTTTACAGAGTTGGGGAAACAACATCCCAATCGCAATTTAAATATTTGTTAAACACAAATATCTCATACTATATATCGTATATCTTGGTAGTGCTTTTATCAGAGATGGAAAGTACACTGTAGTTATAGAAAGGAGCGTGTATGAAGGGAATAAGGTGATTGGAACCTTGGGTAAACAAGTATTTCAAAGCGAAGTTTTGAGTCAAGGTGCTCGCTCGTTATGCATAGTTCTGTGCTTATCCTAACCTTGTTATATGGGGGTGAGACTTGGTATATCAGAAAAAACTTGAGAGTAGGATTAATGCGGACGATATGAAAGCGCTACGTTAAATCTGTGGTGTAACATTTGCTGACCGCTATCGTAACAGAGATTCAAGAAAGAGTGGGATCGAAAGAGAATATTGGTTTTAAAATGAGAATGCTCCTTTGATTCAGTTATGTGGAAATAATGAAGGATGAAAGATTGACAAAGCAGATATACGATGCAAATGTGGATAAAAGGAAGTCTACGTTCTACGATCAAATTTCTTGAATTTTGTCCGGCTGTGGTGTTAACAATCTCCAAAACCGGCGTGTTTGTATATAAAGGGCAATCAATGTGGAAAACATCAGGTAGGTCTTCAAGGATCGTAGCATTTGGCACTCGATACTCTTTGCCTATACCGTAGAATACTTTAGAATGAAGAAATGTACTCATATGTACCATTATTAACGTTAAGATTTACATACATTATTTTTTCCGTTGCCATGTCAGTAACTATTATCGCGTTCCTACAGGTTAGAGCAGCGTTTCCCATATTTTGTTAAATTTCGCCCAAGAAATCATTTGTCATGTTGATCAGGTCCCAACATTCCTGACATATTTTTTTAAAATAAAATTGAAAACCGATCTGAGCTAGAACCAGAACCCCAGATAAATACTGCATACTCCGTGGACTTACGTTTTTTAATTAAATTAAAAGCAGTAGCACTTGGCACTAGTTAGGGGTACCGAAAAAGTATTTATCAAAACATTGTTATTTAAATAAACGTGTAACCATTTACATAATTAATTTAACCAGCTTGTTGTAGCAGTTAATGTAAAATTACATTGGCATTGCAGAGCAATATGTGGGAAACAGTGGGTCAAAGTCCAAGAGAGTTTAGCAATTATAAAAATACTTAAATAAGGAACAAATAACTGTATGAAATTCTTCTTCATATACAATCTGACTTAATTCTGTGTTAAAAGTAACCTCAGAATTAAATATTCAACCTAGGAATGTGAAAGTGAACCTAAACCACTACATTAGTTTAATATTAAATACATTGAAATTTTAAAAGACCATGAGACATCCCTTGTTTTTCCGCCGTCTTGGTTCGAGTCCGCTGAGCAAAATAGACCATCTGCCACTCTACTAGGTATCTCTTTAAAGTCGAGATCTGATAGAAACATACTTATCACAAACAAGGCCACCGGGGATAGAGTGTTGTTCAGCAACTTGCCCGAGTGGGGATTAAGTTACTATTCCTGTCACCATTAGATAGCCGGTAGGTTTGTACAATAACCTAATATCCTTGCCACAGGATAGCGACGCGTCTATAACATCAATGTTGTATATAGACCATAGTTATCTCTCACCATAAGGAGAGCCGTGTGCTTTTTTGCTGATCTCTCATATGAACAAAAGACAAACATTAGCTACTATTTGTGCATGTACCTACTGAACTACTATTTAAATTATGCGCTTCGGCTTTACATTTTTTACTCTTTTTATACTTTATACTTTTATTTCTAAAACTGTGATAGAAAATACTTTATTTTTATTTTTAAATTGACTGACCTAATCTAAATTTAAGCGAAATGATTAATAATGTGTAATAAGAACTCGATATAAATATATTTAAAATACATTCGGATTTCCGGAGCTTAACGAATATAGCCGAAGCGCATAATTTAAAAAGTACTACCTTTAAATCTATAAATAATTAATCAATATCTCATCTGAATAAATAGTGTTAAATTTGAAAGATAACAGATATTAAGTAATGAGATATCCAAAGGTAAGCTCAAATTTTCGAGGAAAGGGGGATGACTAAACTTTATCAAGTTACAGCTTTTATAAGTTGTGTTGATAAGATTTCTTAGAGGGTTGACGGAAAGTTTGATAAGTTTTTGAAGGCGAAAGACCCTTTGTTTATCTTTAGGGAGTGTACGAAATTTAATCAAACGTAATCGTATTTCGAACTGATTACGATGATAAGGCAGCTAAGCCAAATATTATTATGCAAACTACGAGTTTGTTTATTTGTAAAACAATTACAAATTCACTATATATCGGTGAATCGGTATTCGCAATAGTGAGATCACGGAGAGAAAGAGGCGAGAGAGAGGAAGAGAGAGGGGGAACGCTCAGTTGGTTCGGCCATTACGTAATAATAACAGATGATGAACTCATTTGGTGGGTACTCAGACTTGTGTATCTATAGGACATAACTACCCGCGTCAACGGGTTAGAAAGGAATTAAAAATTTCGCCACGGGACTTGAATCCTCAGTAGCTCAATTGGTTAGAGCATTCGTCGGCTTGAGACGAAAGGTTACAGGTTCAAATCCTGTATGTGGCGAAATTTTTTCTTTCTTTAAAATATATGGAAATAATAACAGATGAAATATTGACAAAACAGATTTAATATATATATAATATAAACAGATTTAATATATATATATATATATATATGAGTATGACGAAGTAGTTTGATATTTCACGACAAAATTGCTTGCATTATATTTTAGGGTTGTATCAAGAGCCCTTCGAAACCAGCGAGTTTCTATAAAAAAAGTACTGAATGTAGAAAGAGCTAAGTGCGTACTAGATACTCTCTGCCTGAAGCACAGGGGACTTGACGTTAAGATATGCTTGTATGTGTATTTCTCAACGTTAGATACTATAAATTAGACCTTTAAAAATCACTTTAATTTTGGCTGTTTATTATTAAAATATACGTGTCTTCACGTATCTTCACGCCCATATCACCGAAGGAGTAGGTAGAAGCACAACCAGAGCACCTACGACTAGCCGAAAACACTAAATCTCACAATGAGATAGGTGGCAAGGCTATCGCCAACTGGTCAAATATCCGATTCCGGTCAACGTTAATTTTATTAGAGAAAAATATACGCCTGTTTAACTAAATACTGCCCAAAATTGATATTCGACCAATAAGATGCTATACGTGGATGACGTGGCTGGGAATCCAATTTGAGTAAGTGTTTGTTCAAACATGTGTTCAATGTTTGTTTAATTTTTTAAAGTGAAAACTTCTTTAGCGGCGTTGAGCACTTTTTTTGGTATGGGTGAAAACTAAACTCTCGTTTGGACACGTGACCTGATCGAGAATTCGTAAGACGGCGCAGGGCGCTTGCGCGAATGTTCGTGTTGTCTTGTTTGTGTACGATAGCGCAATCTTTTTTAATTTATCGGTGACATGATTTGTCCCTCCCAATACGTGTCCCTTTCATGCCACCTCACCCCTACTTTTAGTAATTTCTTCATTACACAGATACAGTTGTTTTAGTACAATTTAGTAAAGTAACTCCTTTTTGTGACAAATGTTTGGAGTTCCTGATGAGTAGTGGGATGGTGTGCCAACCCAAAGTTAGGAGGTTAACCTTTGCCCATGTTTTGATCACTGTCGTTTGTGAAGAGAAGACCTGGTCAGTCTAACAGATTGTAAGAGTAATAGGTTAAATGTATTATTACTAACAAGACCGTTATAGGTAGAATTATAGCACCTACTGCCGACTTACACCTGTCGCTATAACGACGTTTCCGGTCGAAAGCAGGGTATCTGATTTACGCATTAAATTTAGCACCTTGGACGTCCATGGTAACGTAGACTAGGGTTGTGACAACCTAAACACATAAAAAAGCTAAATGATTGAGCAAAATAAATGATTAAAAAACCATCTATACAAGTTAGGTGGAAGGATAACCACGGCATCCATAAATAGTATACTAATGTGATAATAGAATAAAATAGTCCTACCAATGGCGAGTGGCGAACCTATCGCTAACCGGCTACATACCCGAGCAATGTTATCTTTTATTAGAAAATTGAAAAACCACATTTAGTTTTAGTTACCCGACCCGAGGATCGGATCTGAGACTTCATGAAGTCAAGTCTAGCAGCGCCCCGCTAGTGCACAGAGGCAAATTAATAGATTGGTTAATTAAAGTGAGATGAGTTAATTACATTTCTAGAGAAATATCCTTTGTAAAAAACAGGACTTAATTTCGTTCAAAGCTCGTCCAGAAGCTTCACTATAAAGCTGACTATTATTGCACTGACAATTGTACTACAAGCTTTAGCCGAGAAAGGTATTTCACATCGATTCCTTAGTTTGTTGAAATACTAAAGCTCTTTGCGATGCTCATATTACGTTAGCTGGTATTTGCTATACCAACTCTTCAAACTCTTGAAATGCATTTTCTAGTTTAGTTCTCTTAGAAAATTTCAATTCAGCGAAATACCATCAATCCTCTTAAACACTAGTAATTGTGGGGATTCTAGATGATTGAGTAGTTTCATATTTAAGAATCGTAAGTTCAAAAGCTTAACATAATCCTATTAATATTATAAATGCGAAAGTTTGTAAGTATGGATGTATGGATGATTGTTACTCTTTCACGCTCGAATGGCTGAACGGATTTGTCTGAAATTTGGAAGACAGATAGATTGTGACCTGGATTAACATATAGGCTATTTTTAATCCCGATCGCACATCGGGTTTCTGTGAAAACGCGGGCGAAGCCGCAGGTAGCAGCTAGTGAACTAATAAATTAATTCTTTGTTACATACTAAAACAAATCTAATAAGACATTATCATCGCCTCTGTAGTTTAGCGGTCCGGCGTTCGACTTGACTTTTCGAGGTCCCGGGTTCGATTACCGAAAAAATTAGGAAATATATATTTTTCAATTTTCTAATAAAAATGGCGTTGCCCGAGATGTATGCCCTGTTGGTGATAGGCTTGCTATCTATTACATCATGTCTACGGCTAGTCGTGGGTGCCAGCCGTGGTTGTGCTTCTGCCTACCTCTTCGGGCGTGAAAATATTTTTTTTAAAATATATTTTAGCATATTATATGTTTGGCATAGTATGCTATTTAACTGGTTAGCTGTAACAAAAGTATCTTTATCGATGTCTATTAATGGTTGTAATTAATATATTGAATTGGAAATGTCTCTATTTATTACAAACTGTCATGTCCCGCTTTTGCACGGATGGACAAAATTCGATTTTTTACTAGAAATAATGTATATAGCCCATGTTCATCAGGGATGATGTCCGCTTCTAATAGCAAATATTTTTTTTAAATCAGG
>NJDC01007900.1:132198-156554 GCA_002245475.1 Calephelis virginiensis | reverse complement strand
AAAATGTAAATAGAAGCCGTAGTAATCAAGTAATTAGAAAAAAGACAGTAGCGTAATAAAACACAAAGGTATATTCGTATGTAAAATGTAAATAGAAGCCGTAGTAATCAAGTAATTAGAAAAAAAGACAGTAGCGTAATAAAACACAAAGGTATATGTAAAATGTAAATAGAAGCCGTAGTAATCAAGTAATTACAAAAAAAGTCAGTAGCGTAATAAAACACAAAGGTATATGTAAAATGTAAATAGAAGCCGTAGTAATCAAGTAACTAGAAAAAAGACAGTAGCGTAATAAAACACAAAGGTTTATTTACAATGGCAATAAATAAACAGATTTTTCCATATAAAAGGCAGACAAAACATTTTCCGATTCGTTTATGTTTTTGCTTTTCTCAAATTGGGTTGTAAATATTCCGTATTGAGTGTAGATAATCTTGATTACGTATTCGTTTATTTTTTATTAGCTTTTACATGCTCATGTATCTTTATGAGGATATAATTTTTTCAATAAATTATCCTTAAGCGCCTTACTCCTAGGATCTTCCAACAAAAACAAGCAAGATCTTAGACAATTTTTTTTGGAATGACTGATGTGTTGCTAACCTTGCGGATTTTACAACTAGACCGGGCTTTTTGGACCGAGCAGAGTGCTCAGTCCGAGACATCATTATTTAGATGGATTGGACTGTTCCCTACAACGACGTCAGGAAAATGAGCTATCTGCCGGAAGATGGCACTTCGACTTGGTTCTGCGTTCTGGTTACTGGGTTAAGGCCCCATACTTAGTCAGCCAGAAGAGCCAATCAGTGCACTCCCCCGTTCCATGATCACTATGAAATATTGCGCTCTAAAGTAAATGTCTTAAGCGCCAAATCATTATTTTTGACACTATAAAAGTAATTTGAAAAAAAATATAAAAACTGAAACAGTTATCTTTTAGGTATAATACTATGTTTATGTTAAATCTGGTTTCGATATTTTTATAAATGAAGTAGACAGTTGGGTTTTGCTTTCAAAAAAGGGTTAACTTTTTGATTTTTTTCTATCGAGCAAAGTTAAGTTATAAAGCATATTAATGTTAATTTTGTGTATTTTTGTCGCCCAGATCCATAATTGCTTTGTATGAAAAAAACAGTATATTGCTGACGTATTTTAGCATACATGGCCCCTTAACTTGATGGGGATATAGTAGCGGCGAGGTCTTCGGCGACGACGGTATCTTAGACAAAGCTGAGATTCTTATAAGTCATGTGCTTGATCGTCACGCCCATATCCCCGAAGAGGTAGGCAAAGGCACAACCAGGGCACCCACGACTAGCCGAAGACACTAAGTCCCACAATGTGATAAGTGGCAAGCCTATCGCCAACCGGGCACTTATCCTATCCCGAGCAATATTTTTTTTTATTAGAAAATTGGAAAAACCCAATTTTCTTTTTGTTGCACGACCCGGGATTCGAACCCGGGACCCCATGCAGTCGAGTCCAACAATTGAACCGCTAGACCACAGAGGCGATAAGATGCTTGATCGCGTTGTTGTAGTGTGTGTTCACTTTCTTCCCAAAAAAGTATATTACACTTATTACTTATATATATATATATATTATTACGTATACAAAAGAGGTAATTTTGTTCAAAGAGTAAAGTATAATAACTTAAAGTAATAACTAATAATAAATATAATAACTTAAAGTATAATAATAGCAAGAGTTCTGACTCGGACGTTTTTGTCAATCCAAGCAGCGCAAACGCCAACTAGTATTCGTAAGTCAAAACAAAATTGCCGAGATATGCAACCACATGTAACTTACGTGCTGCTTTTATAGGCCGATACACGACTTCACTTTATATAACTACTTTATGTTAACTATATTAGATCACTATTTATATATATTAAGCAGTAATCACTATAGCTGAACATTTTGGTTTAAAAATATATATATTAGATGGCACCATTTTCCATACAATGAAGGTGGGAATTGGATTAGCGAATTTGTCGACACAACATGATGTTGTTGTGCATACACACACTAAACTAGTAATCTGACACGTCTTACATGTTCCATCTCTTTTATTTTCTTTCATTTTAAAAAGACAGCATGCATTTAAAATAAGTTTAGTTTGTGAACAGCAGAATCACCACCATTATTTAATATTACATAGAACTGGCTTGTTGCTCGAGGGGCTAGCGAACACGCCTAATTTCACCGACTAACCACTAGTCTTGGGTTCTATTCCCGACAGGGACAGACATCTGTATGATGAATGTGTTTCCAGGTCGGGATGTTTATGAATTAATGTTTTTTTTTATGATATTGGAAGGCAAACAAGCAGACGGATTTCCTGATGGTAAAAAAATTCACGCCGCCTAGAGACACCAACGGTAGTAATGGTGCGTTGCCAACCTGAGGTCGGGATGTTAGGCTTCGAGCATAAGTACGTTTACCGGCTACCTTACCCTCCAAACCGGAACACGTCATGACGCTATGGCGGCAGGAATAGGTAAGGCGGTGGTACCAATCCGGGCGAGTCGCTGCGAAACTCTACCACCTAGTAGTATGTCACGGTCTTAGTGACGGTAAGCCTATGCTCGCCTTTTACGAGCTGCCTAGTAGGAAGGCAGATGGTCTATTCTGCAAAGGAGCCCGGACCAACGCGGGAAAAATGTATTATTTTATCTGTAGTATCTTCACGCCCATATCCTCGAAGACTAAGCAGAGGTACAACCAAGGCACCCACGACTAGCCGAAGACACTAAGTCCCACAATGTGATAGGTGGCAAGCCTATCGCCAACCGGGCACATTTCCAATCCCAACCAACATTTTTTTATTAGAAAATTGGAAAAATCCAATTTTCTTTTTGTTGGTCGACCCGGGATTCGAACCCGGGACCTCATGCAGTCAAGTCCAACACCCGGACCGCTAGACCACAGAGGCGATATTTTATCTATAGAATTACCTAAAAGTCTATGTATTAGAATCATTTACATAACAGCCATAAATCAAGCATATAATTTGTGTACTTTGGGATTAAATTCAATTTGTGTAACGTTTCCAGGGATATTTGAAACCCTAGCGAGTTTGAGCGCCGTAAGCTAATGGCAAGGTATTTACACTATCTACGTGATATATAAGATAAGAGTTAAAATTTAAATGCATGAATTGAATTCTCAAATACTTTAATTGGTATTACAGCATCAGAAAGAAGAGTTTGCACATTAAACGTTTTACTGTTTTTAATATATAAAAATATTTGTTATGAAATAGGTAACATTGTTTATGAATGTACAACTCTACCTTTTCTATACAAAAGTGAATGAAATTGAAAATATTTTATGAGCTGTCTAAGATCAGTCAGGTGTCAGTTTATATATTTACACTAGCCCGTACCGACTTAAAGTGAAATGATAATGGTAGCATAAATGTAAAAAAAATATCCGTTTCTTACGCATCCATGATTTTGACAAAGGTATTCAGAGTTCAAATATAGTTTACTTTTATTTATGAGCGCTCAAGTAGAAAAGAAGTTATGTTTGAAATTTGGACAAGGGTACCAAAATTTAACTTGTAATTTATTAACCAAAAGTTATTACTTTATCAAAATTTTAATGTTTTATTTATTTTAATTTTGTTGCGAATGGGAAATGAAGATTACGGAAATAAACTTATTTTTAACAAACTATAACATAACAAATACGAGTATCTTATTGTCATTGTGATTCTCTATTAAACTTGGCAAAACTATTATTATTTCAAATATTATCTTGGGTTTAAACTACGAATAAGGGAGTTTGAATTGAAATTTTGCTTGTTTTTTATCAACAATAAGCATATTCAGAATTTTGATTGTGAATTATAAATACTACCTAAAGGGTTTCAAAGTATCAAAATATAACTACCCTCTATTCACAACTTAGGCTTGTTTAAAACTAACTTGGATGTCTTCAGTGATTCCCTAGCTTCTATCAAAAGCAGTTTTTAAAAAAAAGGTTTTGTTAGATGATGATATTAAAATTGTATTTAGGATTAGGAGCGATAAACAATTTATTTATTTAGCATGTTGTGTTTACATCCAGAAGAAGTCAGCTTAGAAAATGTTTATTTCATAAGGATTAATTTAATAAGTATTATAAAACTTGTATCTCCATTTTGTAGACCTAATAAGCAAAAAAAACTATAATAAGTCTATTTATGTCAGTCAATATTAATTTATATAGATAAATTATATAATTAGATGAATATAAAAAATATTATTAGTAATATTAAAACCGTTAAAGCATTTTTTATTGAGAACATTTTTTCTATCTCTTATTACGTATCAATTACGTACTATAACAGTATACATTATGAGAATTATATGAGTATAGACACATTTTCACATGCACACACCTACACCGTCGACAGCATTTTTTCTTATAAAGACTATAATAAAAAAATATCTTGCTTAAAATGAAAAGAAGCAAAATATCCAAACATTAAAAAAAGTCTAGCCGCCAAATAGCCCATAAGTAGGCAACTTTTTTGACGTTGCGAGAAGACCGTCGTTTATTTACAATAGTATAAAATTGTGTATTTATTTCTTGGACGTTTTTGCTTGTGACTTGGAGTAAACTGAGAACGGGCCAAAATAACGAATTTATGTTTTCTTTTCCAAACACTGAAGCAGTGAATCAAAGTTTTAAATAAAAGTAAACGTCAAACCCTTAGGGTTAGAAACTTAAAATTTCGTATTTTGAACTTTTCCTTTGACGTCACAATGGCTAAACTAATTTTGATTTATTTTACGAAAATTTGATAAGGTAAGATATAGGCTACATTTCTCCCAAATTATCAACGGGTACCACAAGAGAACTAATTAACTTGAACACACAAGCTTCAGCTGGTTATATTATAATTTTTAAGACCTATAACTGTACTTATAATAATGCAATCCAACCCAATACCGCTGCCCGTTGAAGTGTAAAAATAGTTTAAAAGCAATAACATTATATTTGAGTTCCATATTCGTGTTCAATATAAAGTACGAAAATTGATAAAGTACTATCCGCAGTCACTAAGGAACGTATCGAGTGCAATATGACAGAGTATGCACAAAATATTTCCATTCCGAGCACCTTTGTAAAAGTTCCGGCATACACACACCACACACGAGTACAGATGAACCAGAAATATTATTTTAAGCTTTGCATTTTAATTTTAAGAACATTTTCCATGCATGGGATTTTAAAAAAATATAAGAATGTAAGATTTTCCAAATTTCCATAATTTTTATGGTCGGCGTTTATGGGAATTCCGTTCTAGATGCAAATTATAAATATCATTAAAAATATTAGAACCATTATAGCAGTTTTAACTTTATAAAAGTTCCGGCATACATACACCACACAGATGAATCAGAAATATTTCTTTAAGCTTTGCATTTTAATTTTAACACATTTCCCGTGCCTGGTTTTTTTTAAGATATGAGAATTTAAGACTTTCCTAGTTTTTTTAATTTTGATGGTTGGCGTTTGGTAGTGAATGTGAAAGTCACTTTTCATAAAACGTATCTTTAAGATTAAAATAATATATTTAATAGAAATAAAATAACCTTTTTCTTTGAAAAATTAAACTGAACTACAACTTTTGTAATTTTAATCAACAGCACGTTAATATAGTTTTTAAAAGTAACCTAATTTTACTTTTTCAGGGTAAGAAAAATAAGATAGAAATAAAATTACGTGTTTCTTCGAAATATCAAACTTACTTCCTTTGTAATTTTGACCAATTCTAAGTAAATGTAGCTCCCTACCAGAATTACTCTAACCGACTCTCAAAAGCGGGACCGTAGGTATACTTGTATACTTACCAGGAAGTAAACAAGAGCAAGACTACTTACGTATGTATTTATTTATGTGGAGTCAAAGTATAACTTTTTAATTATTGGCATATAAATTGCTTATTAACATTCACTAAATGACATTCAATAAATGTTTATTTTCATTGATACCGTCTTATTTTATCACTGTCATGCTCCAGGTCAGTGAAGTTGTGATTTATTATTTCTTATATTAAGAAATAATTTATATAATTAAAATATTTTATACCACTGTAAGATTTTATAACGACTCGCTTAAATTTGTACCACTGTCTTATCTTTTCCTGTCGACTCTGCGTATATGATGTTAAGTACTAATACAATTATTACTACTCTCACTTACTGAAGGTATAAATTTCTAACTTCATGTTCAACGCTTAATGTATATTTTGGGTGTCTATGTGTAATGTGTATTTAAAAAAAATCTCGTATCAATGAGACGCAAAACACACCAATAATATAATGTGTAGATGACCTTCTGTTCAAATCTCCACGATAGGCCGCCGTTGGACTTTGCAGTTGAATTCACTGAGATTTTCATACGGTGAAAAATTGGCAACACGGTTTCCATCAGAAACAGTAGGGAAGTTTAAACGAGTTGAAAAGTCTCATTAAAGGAAACATAGCAAACTCATATTGGGGACAGATTGTGCAATTTAAAATTGGAAGAAGTTCGTATATCCATTCTACATGAGCAATATGTGGAACATGAATAGTTCGGCAGAGGAATTTAAAACTTCGTGAACTGAACTTTGAGCTAGGTATTTTATACTTATTATGTGATAAAACAGTGAACAAGCATATGGCTCTTCTGATGTTACAGGACGAACGTTATCTATAGACACCATAATTCTTAGACCAATAGTATCAGTCTACCGACTACCCTGCCCTGCAGATCGGAACAACTACCCGAACACCCGAACCAAACTGGAGCTGTAGAAAGCAGACATCGCCAGTCGCTTATACATAAAGCACTAACGTTAAAGCACGTTAGCTAGTATATCAAATGCGTCAGTTTTAAAACACTTCCCCGATCATTTCTTATATGTGACATTTTAATTCAGTGCCAAAAAAAAAGCTTTATGGACCAAAATTGAAATGATTTTTTTATGATATAGGAAGGCAAACAAGCAGACATATTTCCTGTATTTCATATTTCTTTCAATCGCACTCTTTCCTGGATAAAACGTGCACAAGTTGGGTTATCTGTTATGTAGCTGGACTGTCAGGTATAAACAGGTACGTCGATGCTAGCTACTTTCTCGGGATTTTGTCGTAAAATATATTAGCATACGCGTTATTTTATGACGATTAAGTTTATATAGGATTGTCTGCAAAAAATACGAAAAACAATTACAAAATGCTCTGTGCAATACTTTTTTTGACAACTTATTATTAATATGATATCTGATACACAAATTTCCCCGGGCAGGTATCCATGGTCAGATAGCATTGTTAGACTGATCTGACCACGTCCACTCTTTTGTGTCCTTGGTCATATTGATGACATTTTAGTTTCCGTGGATAGATTCTGTTAGGTATCCATAGTCAGATCGCATATTTCGGCCGATCTGTCTACGTGAGCACATAAAAGATGTTATTCATAGTCGCACACATTATTATATTTTTCAAGTGAGAGTTCAGCGAACATCCACGTTGTTCTCCTGATGGTAAGATATACCCGTGGCCTAAGCATTACAGATACCACAAGTGCGTCACTGTACTTAGTACAGGATGTTAAGCCTTTATACACTGTTTTAAGGTAAACTCGTACTTTTCCACTATACACTGTAGTTTACCCTTTAAGTTATACTATATCTAACCGGTTTTACCTTTCACAGCATCATCAACGTTTTCGATAAGGTTAAGGAAGCATCTTAGAAGCTGTTGATTCGAAAAAAGGCATTCTGCCTTTGCTAGGCATTTATTGGGTCACACTTTTCACCCAACGTGTAACTTTAAATTATTTTATTTTTGTAACAAGCAACGTTAGTAAACTCAATTTTCCAGAAGCGCTAGAAATAAATAAACTTAAAAATAGCGCAACTTTATTAAACGATCAGCTAGACTTGATTAACTCCCCTCTACTCAACTTAAATTTTTAAATGTTTAAGGTAGCATTATTTATTTTAATGATTAATATTTAGACATATGTTTACAATTAATTTTAATTTCATGTTATTATCTACTTTTTAATTTAATAGTTGCATTCGTATATTTTCAACAATTTGACTATAATATTCTCATGTGTAATATTTTGACTTTTTATAGCGTTCGACATCACTTTTATTTTCTATTTTTTTTCTTATTTGTTTTGATCTTATTTTGTTTTTTTTTCTTATTCAAATGCTGAACGTGAAAATAAAACAGACTTATTTATCTTTAATTATAAAATCCTAATGATGCTGTGAACGGTGAAACCGGTTGGCTATAGTATAACATTAAAGTGTATAGTGTAAAAGTACAAGCGTTTACCTTAATAATGGAATTCCACCAGGTGTCCACAGCAAAATTAGACCTATAATTATACAAGTCTACCGGCTACCCTACCCTACGGATCACAACATGACAATCATTATATAGCTCTATTTACTTTTTATTTTAAGATGCACATTATTTTTGAGAGATTCCAAATTAATATTTCCAAATTCTTCTTGCATACTAATCAATTTGGAACAGGCCATTCTAATATTTATGGCTACCCATTAATCTAGGAAGTGCGAATAATATTAACATCTTATCCGTGTCTAAATGTGTAGTTTTTTTATCGAGAATTGCAATTTGAATGCGTATATATTAGATAACTGTGTTTTTTATGTTATAGGAAGGCAAACAAGCAGACGGATTTCCTGATGTTAAGAATTTCACGCCGCCTAGAGACACCAAAGGTGGTAATGGTGCGTTGCCAACCTGAGGTCACTACACACAAAAGTATGTTTACCGGCTACCTTACCCTCCGAACCGGAACCCGTCATAACGTTATGGCGGCAGGAATAGGTAAGGCGGTGGTACCAATCCGGGCGAGTCGCTCTGCCAAACTCTACCACCTAGTCAGATGTCACGGTGTTAGTAATGATAAGCCTATGTTCGCCTTTTACGAGCTGCCTGGCAAGAAAGGCAGATGGTCTATTCTGCAAAAGGAGCCTGGACCAACACGGGGAAACACGGGGGGGTTGTTTAGTTACAGCTGCAACGCATATATATATTGTATGGAAATAGAAGAACTTCATATTATAACATCACAGTCTGATCATGGATACATTTTTTACCATGTGTCCGTAGTTAGATAACGTAAGTCTGACCAAGGACACAAAAGAGTGGACGTGGTCAGATCAGTCTAACAATGCGATTTGACCATGGATACCTGCCCATTTCCACTCTATTAACAGCTAGGTGTAGGTCGATGTAGGTTCGGATCTTTTTCTAACAGTAAAAGCTTATTTACACGTTAAAAATCAAGAACATGTTGAAGTGTTTTTATAGAATTTTTATAGCAAATAAAACTTTATGGCTTCTATACACACTAGTTAAGAATATTTTGTGTGTATTATGATACATATTTTATGTACATTTGGTTGGTTTCTCTACATACGCTACGCCTCATACAACATTACACACACACATACAAACTCGCGACACCGCCGCCGCCGGGGGGCGCGAAGACCCTTGTTCCGCCCTGGGTGGAACACAGCCACGGTGTCCTCTTCCGAAACAAACCAAGATCCCACCCTAAGCCAAGGTACGGTCTCACAGGAGACACCCTAAGGGAAGGCCCAGCCAAAATTCAATCTCTGGCTGAGCACTCTGCTCGCCCACTAGCCCGGTGACATTGTAAAAGTCTATAGACGTACACAACATTAGTCATTTCGAAAAAAAAGCTTTTAAGTTGTTGTGGTGTGTGTTCACTTTCTTTGCAAAAAATATAGTACACGTATACAATGGTGGTAATTTTCTTGTGCACACACTAAACTAGTGATAAACGTCTGCCATGTTTCGTCTATTTTCTTTTTCTTTCATTTGAAAAATATAGCATTCATTTAAAATATGTTTAGTTTGTGAACAGCAGAATCACCACCGTTATTTAATGTTACTTTGCATCGCCTTGTTGGTCGAGGGGCTAGCGTACACGCCTAATTTCACCGACTAACCGCGAGGCTCGGGTTCGATTCCCGACAGACATATTGGTAATGAATGTATTTCCGGATGGGTATGTTTATGAAATTTGTTCTAGTATCTATGTATTTCCATGTATTAGAATCATTAATTATCATCCATAACACAAGCACATAATTTGCTTATTTTGGGGTTAAATTCAGTTAATGTAACTTGTCCAGGAATATTTATTTATTTATTGAAGATTTTTAAGAAAATACGATATGGGAATGCGTCTGAATCGAATTCACATTAAATGTTTGTCAATCTATATATATATAAAAATCAATTGCTGTTCGTTAGTCTCGCTAAAACTCGAAAACGGCTGAATGGATTTGGTTAATTTTGGTTTTTAATTATTTATTCAAGTCCAGGGAAGGTTTAAAATATAATAAAAAGGGAAACACTGTGAGAAAACTAGGAAAAACAAAATTTTCATTTTTCTCATACAAACTGAATGGGTGGAACGAAGTTCGCCGGGACAGCTAGTTTGTTGTAAACTCATTAAAGTGAAACATCTAGACCTATTTTAATTGAAGGCATTGGCGCAACTTAAAATTTAAACGACATTACATCTTTGTTTTAATGTGGAATATCTTCGATTGAAAACAAAAGGCAATACAATCTTATAGCATGGCCAAAACTGTATCGTTATAAGTATAAACTTTGCATCGCTAACTCACGAATGTTTTAATATTTGAAATATACAAAAACGTCTCAACGGAAAGCTCTCTCTTTAATTACATTCAAAGCTTACATTCCTTCTACTTCGCTGAAAAGAAACTATAACTTTGCACAACATTTTCTTTAAAAACAGGGACAATGTGAAAGATCTTTTAAAGTTTAACATCAGGTCACGGGGCTCTAGAGAACCGTTTCTTAGATAAAACTAAAATTTTATGAAAGCTTTAAAAACTTACATCAACAGGGAATACTTAGTGAAAACTTTTAGGTGTTTTTATTTGAGAAAATTTCTGATAGTTGAAGAAGAAAAAATTCTTAATGTAATTTTTAGACCACTACTAACCTGCTCTTGTTGCTTCGACCAGATATAATTATGCATACTTTTCGTAGAATAGATAATTTAGAGTATCTGCACGCCCATGTCCACTGCGAGGTAGGCAGAGGCACCCACGACCAGCCGAAGACACTAAATCCCTAGGTAACGTTATTTTTTTAAGAAAAATTAAAACACACGCGAATCGAACTCGGAACCTCAAGAAGTCAAGTCAGCCGAACTGCTAGACCACAGAGGAGCTGATTTATATTATTTTGTCTGGGCAGCTTGTCCGGGTCCTACCGTCCTGCATGGTAGTTTTTAAGAAGCGAGCAAAGGCGAAACGGCTCATTACCAACAAGCCCACTGGTGGCAGTGCTGTCCAGCAACTTACCTGATGACACTGTCGTGTTCCGGTCCGAAGGATAGCCGGTTGACTAGCATAATTAACCTAACAACCCCTCTACTTAACAGCAACTCATCTACAACAGCTATGGAGACTCTAAGCTGTGGTTATCTCTTACCATCAAAAGAGCCGCATGCTTACTCGCTGAGTTTTACACAAAATGCCTTCAAGGTTCGTCTCATTTAAAGTGATCGGTTTAACGGTTTTATACTTAATCTACATATTAATCGCCTCTGTGGTCTAGCGGTCCGGGTGTTGGACTTGACTGCATGAGGTCCCGGGTTCGAATCCCGGGTGGGCCAACACAAAGAAAATTGGATTTTTCCAATTTTCTAATAAAAAAAATGTTGGTCGGGATTGGAAATGTGCCCGGTTGGCGATAGGCTTGCCACCTATCACATTGTGGGACTTGGTGTCTTCGGCTAGTCGTGGGTGCCTTGGTTGTACCTCTGCCTACCTCTTCGGGGATATGGGCGTGAAGATACCTTACATATTAATACGTGGTGTTGGCATCACTTTCACAACTTTGGACCCCTTTCTACGAAAATTGCGCGGACGCAGGAACATAAAATTTGGCATTGTTATAGTTTATGTGTAGGAGAAGTGCAGAACGCTAATACCTATATTTTTTCTTATTTATTTAATGAGGTTTTGTCCTAGTGGAAATCAATAACAAATAAATAAATTACATTTTCATTTTCATTTCATGCCTTGTATTTTTTAAATGTTTTCAGTGCTGAATTTATGTATCTATATATTGATACGTGTTGCCAAAACTCTGGACCCCTTTTTACGAAAATTGCGCAGACGCAGGAGCATAAAATTTGGCACACTTATAGATGTGTAGGAAAAATGTAGAATGCTTATATATTTTAAAAATAATGCTTATAAAATACATTAACTCAATAAATAAAACATTACCCACACTACCATGCAATTGACACACACAAACAAATATATTGATGATAACGATAAAAGATCACAGATGATGCACTAAAAAATTTGAAAACAAATTCGACCAACTAAAATTTCATCGACGGGTGACCACTAGTAATAATTAATATTTCATCATTTACTTAGATGACTGATATTGAAAGTTAAATTGGGTTTGTGCGATTTTACTCCATTTTAGTTATTTTATAGTATTAATTCAATTATATGAAGCACCAAAAATCCAAAATCAATGTTTTACGTCTTATCACAATTCAATTATATCAGAGCAATCAATTTTACAACCGACCAGCGAATCCAGCGGTTACACGGAAACCATTATCTAAATTATATTTCTAACTTTATTTTATTTACGCCACGAAAACGCGTTTTAACAAAATAAATTCCACTGATATTACATCCATCATGAACTAGGAGTTGAGATGAGAATGATGAATTAATAATATTTTCGTAAAAAAATTATCTTGTTCCAAATTTAACTGAATTGGGTTTTCGCTTTAACAGCATCCTCAGGGCTATTATAACTATGAGAACAATACTCTTTAGATGCCGTAGTAAGCGATACCAGCAGGATAATACCCTAATAAATTGATTTGAAAATATTGAGCATGAAGATCTATTAAGTACTTATTACGAATAGTGTCGATCTGGTACACTTTTTTTAAACTAAAACTTTTTTATGTAATGAACTAATACACTCTTTTGGTATCACGAGCTTGCAGTATTCCTTACTATAAATTAAATAGAGTTCAATATAGTATCAAATTTTATTAGATTTAGCAAATAAATTAATCTTAAATCAATTTATTATAAACCACAAAAAGTTTACTTACCTGTCAGTCCGGTATCGCTGCATATAACTATTACAAGCTACGAGGGTCTGGTAATTGAAAAGGCAGGACAAATTCAGTTTTGAACATAGCATTTTTAAACCAAAAATCATATTTCGTCATTTCACGTTTGGAAGTTTGTAAATTATGCCAGTCTTAAAATTACCTCTCCTTTAGTCGTTAAAAATTGTAGGGGCCATCTTTTAATCCACCATTTGAATTAAGAACCATCAAAATCCATTCGTCAATGGCTGAATCATCGTATAATAAACACACAAAAATCAATACCGATGAATTATTACACTTTTATTTAAGTCGGTAAAAATAAAATAAACCTTACGCAAAGAAACTAGTCACGTCTTTGTGAGGGTGATTTTTATGCGCTATTTGAGAGATTTACCAAATAGCTCCCCACAGTCGAACCAATTACCGGTAGCGACGTTGCGACTTTACTTTCAAGAAAAAGGCTTGTTATTTTTTAAAAATATGGCAACGCAGCTGTTCTTGGGAGTGAAGATATAAATACAAACTTTTCACAAAATACTGAAGCGGGAAGGAAATTAGTATGCAACCATTTTTACCTCGTATGCCGAGGGGTTTCTAGTGCATGCCAAGCAGTTAGATTAGAAGACCCACCACGAGGCTAGTGTTCGATTCCCGACAACGAACGTCTGTACTTCTGATCTGGGTGTTTATTAGATGAATACTGGTATCGTTGTCGAACAGCCATAACACAAGCAAATAAATTGCTAACTTTGGAATTATTACATGTGTCATTTGTACGTGATTATTTCTTTGTTCAGTTCAATTAAATTTCTTTAGTCAGTGCAAATAATTAATAAATGCAAATCATTACACAACTTGGAAAAATGCATTAGACGTAACCTTGTCGAATAAAGAATCTCCTCTATTTTGCGTGAAGAAGCTCTTATTTTAATTAACACATACATACATACATATATGTTTTCACGCCAAGTCCTTACGTGGTAGCAAAGAGAATCGAGTGCCAAACTTCACGATCCTTAAAAACTTATACGACTTTCTTCACATTAATAATATTTTAATTGTTTATTTGCAATAATTTCATTGTTTATACTTAAGTATACCATTTTGTAGTAAGTTTAATTGTGCACAATGAAGTGTTCATTCTTTTATTCATTCATTCATTCATTCATTCATTCATCCATCCATCCATCCATCCATCCATCCATCCATCCATCCATCCATCCATCCATCCATCCATCCATCAATCCATTCATACATTCATTCATTCATTCATTCATTCATTCATTCATTCATTCATTCATTCATTCATTCATTCATTCATTCATTCATTCATTCATCATTCATTCATTCATTCATTCATTCATTCATTCATTCACATTCATTACCCTTTTCATACAAACACGCCGGTTTCGATTTAATAAATGTACGAAAGTCAAAACACTTGATATAAATAAGTAGGTCTCGAGTTGTTTTACACAATCCCAACTAAATCAAATCAGCAAAGATTAAAAAGAATAAACATAATTTGTTTGTTTTTCGTCTTCTGACTTTGTTATGCCAAATGTTATTATTTAGTGTAATTCTTTTTGAAGGTTTGAATATTATTTCAAACCTTTTTTGTATAGGTTTTTGTGAAGGTTTGTATACACATAGATGTCGGATTTCTTTTCGTTACTAAGAAAATCTTTTAAAGAGTAAGGAAGCCATAATATATTTTGATCTTCTATATTAACAAAATTGCCCTAATTGCTACAGCTCTGAAGATGCTGTGAAATTAAAACTGGTTGGCTGATTTCGTTGATCAAGATAATAAATGAAATCGTGCAATTGTATTATTTATAAAACTAGCCGATCCGGCAAATTTTGTGATACTTGACATTAACAATTACAATTTGTATAGACAAAATTGAAGTGTATTTTTTCTTCTACATTCCTTGTAGTTGTATCGATTTTTCTTAATGTTATAATATTTTTCCTGACAATAACCTATACAACAAAAAAGGATTATTAAAGTTGATCCATCCGTTAACGCCTGATGCGATGACCACGCGAAATGGGAACTTAATTTTATATATATAGATTATTACAAAATGGAGTTTCATATACAAAACACAACACACACGACCGTTCAATAATTACGAAGCCAATATGATAACAAAAACACTTGATCTAAAACGTCAGTACTTGTCACTACTGTGTTCCGTCTTTAGGTTTGCGCTAAACTTAGACAATAGGCTAATTTTAATCTTGAAATGGCAACGCAACAACTTTTGGTATCCAGCGCGACGTGTATTTCTTCCCAACTGAAAATCCGTATCCTTGTATGCCTTTAATAATAAGGCATACCTAAATATTCTTCCCACAACTCTTCACGCTGAATACGATTTATGACACTCGGTGAAACTGACTCAGTATTATGGTCACGTACTCCGGCAGATGTTACTCGCAGGTCGATCCAAATTCCCCGCGCCTGTGATCGATCCCCTCCTCCGGGTTCCGGGATATTGTTTGATCGGTTCCTCAACAGCTAAGCAAATTTATCTTCGGCTCAAGTCGTAGTGCTTTCATTAGTTACGCATATATCGATATGTGATATCCAGTTAAAAATGTGGCCAAGTGTGAGTTGAACTCATGAAAAAATAGTTTTAGAAACCTTGATGCATTTTTGAACTGACTAAAAATTAAATAGATTTATTTGAATGCTTACAACGGGATAACTCGACAAGTAACCTGCTAACTTAATAATAAAATTGTGATGGTTCTTTTTTCAAAAATTATAATTACGAGAAAGTTTTTAAATTTTTTCAAGATCTGACACTTGGTCTTTAAGTTATTTAATAATACAGATATTTTCATGCACGTTGAAAACGTCATAATATTTAAATTTTAGTCAGTTTTTTTAGTAATTTTCTACGCGTAAGTGATTAATATTAAGATTCGATAAAAATACGTTGTATCCGTTTCATGTACTTCGCTCTTAGAAAAAGTGCAATAAATTAAATGAATCAAATTAAACAATTTATTAAAATTGACATACTATCACGATTTGATTTTTTAAATAACGTACTTCCAAAGTAAGTTGGTTCCATTACTACCAAGTCTAGATCTGGTGATATTAATATTCCAGGGATTAGGAGTTTTGGCGCCATCGTAAATGAAGATAGTCGTTATTTGTTTTAAATAATTGAATTTCGTGTTTATATTGAGTGAAATTGGTTAATTTAGGTGGGAATTAGATTAATTTTGTTCAATGAAAGTGCACAATGTAATTATATAGTAATCATGAAAGAATTAGAGTATCGTGTATTTCCTCGCTGCTGCCAAATCTCAATAGACAAGCTTGAGTAACGAGGCCACCGTTTTACTTAAGACCTATACATGACTTTGTAAATAGTGACTAATGACAGTATACGAATTAATTAATACCGAAGGCATGGTAGCATGGCCTAATGGCTTTGACCAGCCCCAGAAAGGGGCAAATTAACTACTAATTCCAGGGAACAAACGCCGTAGCAATCAACTACTTAGTAAAAAAGTAGTAGACACAGAACACTAAAGCTTATTTACAATGGCTATTGTATAAATAAACAGATTTTTCCATATGAAAAGAAAATAAAACATTTTCCGATTCGTTTATATTTTTGCTTTACTCAAATTGGGTTGTAAATACTCCGTATAGTACTTCAACACGCTCATGTCTCTGTATGAGGAAAAATTTTTACCAAATTATCCTTGATTGCCATACTCTTAGGATCCTCGAACAAAAACAAGCAAGATCTTAGACATAGCTAAGCTAAACTGCTTGTCAGGAGAGCCGTCTGATTGAGCGCGTTGTGGTATGTGCTTACTTTCTTCACAAAAAAGTATGTTACACTTATTACATACTAGCACGGCTTCGCACGGCTATTAAATATTTAATCTTCAATCACTTTATCTATTAAAAAACCGCATTAAAATCCATTGCGTAGTTTAAAGATTTAAGCATACAAAGGGACACATGGACAGAGGAAGCAACTTTGTTTTATACTATGTAGCGATATTACAATGGTGGTAAATTTGTTGTGCATTAAGTAAACTAATTTCAAACTAATTTCTTTCAACGAAAATAATAGAAAGAAACAAAACACTTTTAGTGCTGTCAGATTAGTCTGTGCATGACATTTCTACAAATTTTTAATCCATCGCTCGCAAAACTATGGACAAAAACATGTTTGGACTAATCTGCCACGTCCAAAATGTTCCATCTCTTTTGTTTTTCCTTCAGTTGAAAAATATATTATGAATTTAAAACAAGTTTAGTTTATGTACAGCAGAATCATAACTATTATTTAATATAACATTAAGCAGTATCATTGGTCGAGTGGCTAGCGTACGAGCCTAACTACACTGCCGCTAGGCTTAGTTTCGAATCGCGACAGGGATAGACATCTGTATAATGAATGTACTTCGGGGTCGGAATATTTATGAAATGTATTCTTGTATCGATTTAGGTAATTCTATGTATTATAATCATTAAGTAACACCCATTAATCAAGCATATAATTTGTTTATTTTAAGGTCTTGCGGATCGCCTCTGTGGTCTAGCGGTCCAGGTGTTGGACTTGACTGCATGAGGTCCCGGGTTCGAATCCCGGGTCGGCCAACAAAAAGAAAATTGGATTTTCCCAATTTTCTAATAATAAAAAAGGTGGTCGGGATTGGAAATGTGCCCGGTTGGTGATAGGCTTGCCACCTATCACATTGTGGGACTTAGTGTCTTCGGCTAGTCGTGGGTGCCTTGGTTGTACCTGTGCCTACCTCTTCGGGGATATGGGCGTGAAGATACTTATTTTGGGGTTAAATTCAATTCGGGTAATATGTCCAGGGATTTTTATTTATTAATTGAACATTTAAAAAAAAACAAGTGATAAAAAAGCTTTTGATTCGAACTCACGTGAAACGTTTCTGCTTATAATAGCATCATAATGAAACATCTCGACAAATTTTGATCATTTTCACTGTCTGAAAGACATTGGTGCAAATTCGACTTAAGCGAAATTACATCTAAATTAGATTAATGAAAAATATTTTCGATTGAAAAAAGGCTGTCATATATTTATATGTATCATACATGATCAAAACTGTATCGTAGTAACTATAAACTTTGCATCGTCAGCTCAAGAATCTTTAAATACTTTAAATATACAAAAAAGTCTCAACGGATAGCTCTTTCTTTAATTACATTCAAAGCTCACACACTTTCTGCTTCGCTGATAAGAAACTATAACTTTGCATAACATTTTCTTTAAAAACAGGGACAATGTGAAAGATCTTTTAAAGTTTAACATCAGGTCACGGGGCTCTAGAGAACCGTTTCTTAGATAAAACTAAAATTTTCTGAAAGCATTAAAAACTTACATCAACAGGGAGTACTTAATGAAAACTTTCAGGTGTTTTTATTTGAGAAAATTTCCAATGGCTGAAGAAGGAAAATTCCTAATGTAATTTTTAGACCACTACTAACGTGCCCTTGTTGCTTCGACCGGTAAAAATTATACATATTTTTCATAGAATTTAAAATTTTGAGTATCTTCACGTCTATACCTCTGAACTTATAGGCAGAGGCACAACCAGGGCACCCACAACCAGCCGAAGATATTAAGTCCCCAGGGAACGTAAATTTTATTACTAAAATAGCTGTGGCGGACGTCGTTCTTTCAGTTTGCATTGATAAATTAAAATATTGTTTTTCCTAGTTTTCTTGCAGTTTTTTCATTTTTCTTATATTTTAAACCTTTCCTGGACTTGAACAAATAATTCATAATTGAAATCAGCCAAATCGGTTTAGCCATTCTCGAGGTTTAGGGAGATTACCGAACAGCAATCTATTTTTATAGTCGATTTAAAATACACATTTTCTATTACTTTTTTTGCCCGACCCGGAGATTAAACCCGAGACCTTAAGAAGTCCAGTCCGATACCGGACCGCTAGACCACAGAGGAGCTAGTTGATAATAATTTATTCTGGTTAGCTTTTCTGGGTGCTATGTGTAGAATAGACTACCTGCAACAACCACATCACCTGCACGGCAGCTTGTAAGAAGCAAGAAAACCACTATAACTTCCAACACTTTCTTCGACTAAAACTCTAGCATCCAATCTTTCAAATACTATTACTATTACTAATATATTTTGTTTTTTTTTTTATCATCACGCGTAAATTTCTGTACAGTATTCCGTTCGTCTCATATGTGGTATTTGGTTCAACGTTTTTGTACTTAATAATAAATATTTGATCATTTACTTAGATGACTGATGTTGAAATTTAAATCGGTTTTGTGCAAATTTACTTCCTTTAAGTTATTTTATGGAATTAATTCAATTATATGGAGCATGAAAATTCCAAAATCAATGTTTTACGTCTTATCACAATTCAATTATATCACAGCAATCAATTTTACAACCGACCAGCGAATCCAGCGGTTACACGGAAACCATTATCTAAATTATATTTCTAACTTTATTTTATTTACGCTAGGAAAACGCGTTTCAACAGTCTAAATTCCAATAATATTATTACAGACATCATGAGCTCAAATTCAGGGTATGGTGGTGATGAAAACCAACCCTGTAACAAAATATTGGTCCGGAATCCTTTGCAGAATAGACCATCTGCCTTTCCGCCAAGAAGTTCGTAAAAGGCAAGCGTAGTCTTACCGTCACTAACACCGTGACATCTGACTAGGTGGTAGAGTTTCGCAGCGACTCGGCTAATTTGGTTCCACCGCCTTACTTATTACTGCCGCCTGAACATAAGTGCTAGCCGTTGACGAGTTCCGGTTTGGAGGGTAAGGTAGCCGAAAAACCAACTTTTCCTAAGCCTAACATCCCGGCCTCAGATTGCAACGTACCGTTACCACCTTTGGTGTCTCACCGGATCGGGTTACCATTAGGAAATCCGATTGCTTGTTCGCCTTCCTATATCATAAAAAATACGCTGCTATATCTTTGACCAGCCTATTACTAAAATCAAAATCAAACAAGCAGTAATAAATGAATTACTAATTATTTCATAAAACAATTATGTTGTTCGAAATTTAACATAATTTAATTTTCGCTTCCTCAGGACTATTATAACTACGAGAACCATACCCTTTGGATGCCGTAGTAAGCGATACCAGTAGGACAATATCCCAATAATTTAATATTGGATAGCATAAACGTGTATGAAAATATTGAGCATGAAAATCTATTAAGTACCAATTACGAATAGTGTCGAACTAGTACACTTTTTATGTAATGAGCTAATCTTTTTTATCTGATAACCTAATACACTCTTTTGGTAATGCCTGCTTGTATGACTTACATAAATTAAATAGAGTTCAATCCAGTAACAAATCCAATTCGATTTCACAAATAAATAAATCTTAAATCAATTTATTGTTAACCACAAATCGCTTACCTGTCAGTCCGGTGTCGCTGCATAGAACTATTACAAGCTACGACGGTCTGGTAATTGAAAAGTCACGACACATTCAGTTTTGTATATAGCATTTTTAAACCAAAAATCATATCTCGTCATTTCACGTTTGGAAGTTTGTAAATTATGCCAGTCTTAAAATTACCTCTCCTTTAGTCGTTAAAAATTGTAGGGGCCATCTTTTAATCCACCATTTGAATTAAGAACCATCAAATTCCATTCGTCAATGGCTGAATCATCGCCAAATAAAAATACAAAAATCAATACCGATGAATTGTTACCCTTTTATTGCAGTTGGTTAAAAAATAAATAAACTTACCGCAATGAAACTGGTCACGTCTTTGTGAGGGTGATTTTTATACGCTATTTGAGAGATTTACCAAATAGCTCCCCACAGTCGAACCAATTACCGGTAGCGACGTTGCGACTTTACCCTTAAGAAAAAGGCTTGTTCATTTTTAAAAATATGGCAACGCAGCTGTTCTTGGGAGTGAAGATATAACATAAAATACTGAAGCGGGAAATAAAACTAATATGCAACATTTTTTTCTTATGCCTCGGTATACCTAAGTGAATGTTGATCACCTCTTAGGGGTTTCTAGTACATGCCAAGAAGTTGGGTTAGACAACCCATTACGAGGCTCGTGTTTGATTCCCGAAAACGAACGTCAATGTCTGTACTTCTGATCTGGGTGTTTAATACATTAATACTAGTATCGTTGTCGAACATCCATAGCATAAGCAAATAATTTGCTAACTTTGGAATTATTACTTGTGTCATTAGTTCATGGTTATTTCTTTAGTCAGTTCCAAATAATCAATAAATGAATATCATAAATCATATTATAACCTGAAAAAAACAATTTACGTTAACGTATCGAATTAAGAATCTCCTCAATTTTTCGTTAAAAAACTCTTATTTTAATACACACACACGCACTCACACTCACACACACACCCACACACAAAACACACACACAACCCCCCCTTCACGTGCGCACACACACATATCTTCACGCCAAATACTTACGTGGTAGGTAGGTAGGTCGATCAAAATTCACGATCCTGACAAACTTGTACAGCTTCCTTCACATTCATTACCCTTTTCAAACAAACACGCCGGTTTTGGCTTAGTAATTGTATAAAAGTCAAAACACTTTATATATAAGTAATTCGGTCTCGAGTTGTTTTATACAATCTCAACTAAATTAAATCAGCAAAGATTAAAAAGAATAAACATAATTTGTTTGTTTTTCGTCCTCTGACTTTGTAATGCCAAATGTTATTATTTAGTTTAATTCTTTTTGAAGGTGTGTGTATACATAGACGTCGGATTTCTTTTTGTTACAAAGAAAAAGCCTTAAAGAGAAAGAAAGCCGCACTATATATTGATCTTCTTTATTAACAAAATTAGTCAACCAGTTTCGCTACAGCCCGTGAAGATGCTGTAAAATTTCGTTGGCTAATTTCGTTAATCAAGATCATAACACAATGAGTAAAATCGTGCAATTGTATTCTTTATATGACTAGTGGATCCAGTGAATTTTGTACTGCTTCACATTAGCAGCTGCAGTTTTTATGAACAAAATTGAAGTGTGTTTTTTCCTACTTTTCTTATAGTTGTCCCGGTTTTTCTCTTCATATTATGAACTTTTCCCTGACAATAACCAATACAACAAAAATAATTATCAATTGGTCCACTCGTCACGCGTGATGCGTGTAAATAAAAAAAATAAGAAAAATAGATTGTTACAAAACGGAGTTTCACTAATAATTATTCAAATTATAGATAGTAAGGCTGTCACAGTTATAGTAATGAACTAGATATGCTACATTTGAATGCATATTTTTGTTATATTATAGCATCTAAAATAAGTAAGTGTTAAGGGTTCACTATGGTGAAAAAGCAAAATTGTCTAGACAAACTCTAAAAAGTTTTCAGACAATTTCATTATTGAAGTGTAATTTTGTTTTTTAAAAAAGTCGATAAACAAATTTAAAAAAAATAACCAACCGTTAAATAATTACAAAGCCAATAAAAACATTCTGAGCCTTTACCATGAATTGGTATAGATTTATTTCGGTAAGTTACGTGTCGATATTTATGACACTTTTGGTCTAAAAACGTGTTTCTCTTAGTTACCAATAGAGGTATTGTTCGAAGTTTTCATTAAAATAATTTACACAAATGATAGTGAGTATAATAAACTTGACAAGCCTTAAACACATGATAAGGGCTTTGATCTAAAACTTCATTACTTGTCACTTCAGTGTTCCGGTCTGTAGGCTTGCAGTAGGTACGCTAAGGCAATAGGCTTAACATCCTAATCTGAAGATGGCAAACCAAAAATCCTTTTGTGTCTAAGGCGACATACATTTCTTTCCATGTGAAAATCCATATCCTTGTTTGCCTTCCCTAAAAGAATCTGAATATTCTTCCCAGAACTCTTCACGCAATACAATTTACAATTTATGATACTCGGTGAAACTGACCAGTATTATGGTCACGTACTCCAGCAGATGTTACTCGCACGTCGATCAAATTCCCCGCGCCAGTGATCGGTCCCTGCCTCCGGGTTCCGGGATATTGTTTGATCGGTTCGCCATCAGCTAAGCAAGTTTATCTTCGGCTCAAGTCGTAGTGTTTCCATTAGTTACGTACATATCAGTTCTCTGATATTCAGTTAAAATGTGGCCAAGTGTGAGTTGCACTCATGAAAAAATAGTTTTAGAAACCTTGATGTATTTTTGAACTGACCAAAAATGAAAAAGATTTTTGTATGCTTATTACGGGATAACTCAACAAATAACCTTCTAACCTGATAAAAAGATTTTGATGGTTCTTTTTTCACAAAAACATGATAATGAGATAGTTTTTAATTTTTTTCAAGATCTGACACTTGGTCTTTAGGTTATTTAATAATACAGGTATTTTCATGCACGATGAAAACGTCATAATATTTAAATTTTAGTCAGTTTTTTTAGTATTTTTCTACGCGTAAGTGATTAATAGGTATTAAGATTCGATAAAAACACGTTGTATCCGTTTCATGTACTTTGCTCATAGAAAAAGTGCACCATTTTTTATTTTTGTATAACAATCGTAAAGCAATTTACAGAATACATGTACCGAGTATACAGGCTGACCGACTGACATGTCGAATTTATAAGGGTTGAGTTTTTTATATTCTGCGATTGAACCCTAAAACTTATAGTACAGCGTACTAATTTTTACTCAGTAAAACTGCAAAACCTGACTTCACACAAACAAGAACACCGTGGCCTTCCCATAGACATCGCAGATTATAAATACGTCACTCTTGTAACCAGGCAGAGAAGCAGATTGTATTTTCCTACATAAGGTGAACTCTTATTTCTTGATTTATGAAAAGAAATAGTAATAAAGTTAGAACTAATTTAAATTAATCAAATCCTTTCAAAAATTCTAGACGGAAAATTCTACAGCTTTGAGATGAAATCCGCTGCATCTTTGTATACGTTCGCGTTGGTTATTTAATTATATTCAGGTAACCTTTAACTAGACTACAGGCAATATTAGCGAGGAAGTGTTTGAGTCAATTACACTTGGAAAGTCTCCATTGGGATCTTAATATTAAGCCAAGCATATATTTTTGCTTCGCAGAGCAAAATATGTTTGCAATTTAGTTTTATGATCCTTGTTTTGTTCACATGTGCGATA